>JAGSMR010000014.1:5820000-5845000 GCA_029286605.1 Sericinus montela
TATTTTTATATTGATTTTACATTCCGGTTATTGTGGTTAAATAAAGATGTAAAACATTTATGGTTATCATTTATTAGAACTCTTTCTTGCTTCAAATTATTTGCATTTTCAATTTAAATAAATTTGTTTTAATTTTGAAGAAAAATTAAACACTGCAGAGCTTCCTTACCAAGTTCAGTGGCTAGCGATGAAGTGAACGCCAGATTTTCTCACTAGATGTAGTTAGCATAGTTAGCAACATTTACGATACACACCTGTACAAAGTAGCTCCTATTTACCTGTATGGTTTTGTTTATCGGTTTCCTTCAAAATGAGAAGAGTTTCCTATATTCCTGAAAAATAAAAGTTCGATACGATGAATCAAACTTTTTTTAAATTATGCAGTTGAAGACCAAGAGTTCCGTACTCTAGAATAGAGTTGGTCAAGTGCACATTCCATTATCTGAGATCTGAGGCATAATTTAGAATTTGGTCTTTAGCCTGCCACAATTATTTTAGGGCCATTTTATATAATTATACAGTGCATGTATATTCATTAGTAGGTAGTAGGCATTTTTTAGGCAAGGTTCTTTAACAATGTAGTTCCGGGCAGCAATAAGGTATTTTTGGTTGTTTAAGAAAGTAGGTGGATGTTCGTCGCGACCAGGCGATTCTGATATCCTAATCCTTAGACAGTCAAGTATTACTTGAAACCGAGCTTATTTTAATATATTTGTAATATACTCTCTTGCTACAGATACACCGCTGGTGTGTATCGACGTAAGAGTATATCCTTACTTCTCGTGAGTGTCGTAAGAGGTGACTAAGGGAAAACGCCTTGACAATATATTTTTAGAACAACGTGACAAGTGGTGAGCCCTCGGCCATATTTAGAAAGCCGTGGAAAGCTTTGGGGGAGGCCTGCGTTCAGCATTGGGCTCTTGATAGGCTGTAAAGAAGAATATGCAATGAAACTGCGGTTCGTATTTCAATGTGTATTTCCCTCGTACTTTCAAATGCCCGCGAGATCATAACAGCATTCGTTCACATAAAAAAGACCTCGACTATTTTATAATACGGTACCTGTTACATTACGATTACCCATCTAGAGACATACTTTCTTTTTTTTCCACAATAATATTAATTACAAAAAGTCTGTCAACTAAATACAAAAACTTTCAGCGCGCATAGCGCACCAAACACTTACATTCATATACATATTACATATAGAGATAAGATATACATAACTACCGTTAATTTAATAATAATTAAAAAAAAACAATTCGTAGCCTATCGGAGCGGACTTACGCGAAAGTAACTGAGATGTGTCGACGGAGCCGCGTGTTAAAGTACAGCGAATACTTGGACATTTACACATTGGAGAAGTTCAGAAACCGCGCGCGGGAGGGAGACGCACGATGCGGGCGAGGCCGTCTCCTTTCACCTACGGCTCCCGCGCTCCGGGCACGACGTCGACATTAAACACTAAGCTAAACAACGCGCCTTATTTTAAACATTTTCTACAGAGACGCGGCCCCGCGACGTCACTACACTAGATCGATTTCAAGAAGAAAAAAACATTATTAACATGGTTATTTTCACAAACCTCGCCGTTCGATTCGCGCAGACGTTCTATTATACAATATCAGTTGCACATATAAATAGATACACGTTGAGACTTTTTATTATGTATAATTAAACAGCGGGAGCGTGTCGATCGTCGTTTTCAAGTCCCAGCACAATTCCACCGACACGGACCATTACTGATTTTAAAATAATAATACTACATCCGCTCGCCGGTATCATCGCGACGTGGGCGCACTTGAATAAATCGACAGGATCGCTACGTCGCGACACATCAGCGATGACCATTGGAATCGATGACGGTCCGCGCTGCCGGAACTATACTGGGGGCTTAAAAAGGTACATTTTTACAAAACGATCCCGCGCTACAGAAACGGATGGAAACAGACCCAGCTCCAGGATCGCAGGCGACGCTCACACGGGCGAGCCGGGGCCGGCGGGCCGGGCGGAGGCCTGCCGGGCGGAGGCCCGGCGGCGCGGCGCACGGCCGGCACGGGGCGCGGCACGCTGAGCGCCGGCCGCGGCGCGGCCGAGCCGGGCGCCTCGCCCCTGGAGCTGAGCAGCGTCAGTATCCGCGAGTGCAGCGACGCGGGCGCGCGCGAGTCCAGGTCCGTGAGCGCGGCGGCGGCGCGCGGGCGCGGCGCGGGCGCGGCGCGGGCGGCGGGGCGGGCGGCGGGGCGGGCCGCGGCCGCGCGCGCCGCTCCCAGTACACGCGGCGGACCACTCGGAGCAAGTGCGTCTGCGGGCGAGCCAATGCCACACGAAAATAAAATAAATATGACAATTAAAAAATTCAATACTTGGTTGGAAGTAAATAACCTAACTGTTAATTCTATAAAAAAAAATATTATGATGTTTAAAAATACAAGCAAAGGTGATTTTAATCTTAAAATAAATTCAAACGGGGAATGAAATTTTTAGGTGTGCAAATTGATAAAGCCTAACATTGGAAATATGAACTAAATATCCTTGAAGGATGTGTTAGGTCCGCCGGTTACGCGCTTTAAAGAGCTTAAGAGACATAATTTCTAATAAAGACATAATAGAATCATCGTAATATCCGTTTATTTATGGCATTAATTATATTATTTAAGTATTTAATCTGTATTAGTGTATATTTGTATGTATTTTAAATGTATGTATGTATATAAAAATGTAGGTATATATATTTTATACTCATGTGTTATATCAATATCTTATTTAACTTGTGTCTCTATCATATTTATCTGCTTCACCTACTTCATCCAATCTCTGCATCACCCAAAGGGAGACTGGCAGAGAATGCCTCAGGCATTAAGTCCGCCTATACATTAAAGGTATGAAGTTAAATAAATAAATAAATTTCCATCGAACAGTTAAAAACTGTCTATTATGCCCTTGTTAAGTCGAAGTTAAGATATAGCATAAAACTCTGGGGCAATAGTTATATTTATAACATAAATAAAGCCTTCATTTTACAGAAGTGAGCTATACGAATCATGGTACGGATACCGCAATGGAAGTCGTGTAAAGAACATTTTAGCAGGTTAGGTATTCTAACTGTGTCTAGTCTGTACGTAATGTACTTCTTTCTGATATTGTAGAGCAAAGGTATAAATATAAAGCGGTCAGACTATTTCATGAGTTATCAATCGAATTTAGATGTCTTGACAGCAAAAGTATCTTTCAAAATAAACTTGAAATATATTTATTGGATAAATGCCTCTATTCTTTTAATGATATTTGACATAAGACTGACTAAGAACTGTAATTATTAATTTATTTTTATTATTTTTTTTTTCGACATAATGATTTGTATTTATTTAACTGTTTTTTTGAGCTTGTGACTTTACTGTATTGCTCTGAAGTAGCTAAAAATCTGTGGTAGCTAAATAAATGTGATGATTTAGACATACAAATTGTTATTGAATAAATGGAATGAAATGAAAATCACAACGGTTTAATGTCTTGTAAAAAAACTACTAGTCATAAAAAGGATTCGCCATGGTCGTCACGGTCGACAAGCGAATTGGCGACCGCAGTAGCAGACACTTCGAACCTTAGACCCTGCTGTCCATCAACGGTCTGCTAAATTTTGGTTGGCTGGTTTGATCAACATCCCGCCATCCGTTGGACAGTTTACGAAGCTTGTCCATCAGTCGTCTTACAACTCTCCGACATGAAGTGGCTGGTACAGCCCCGCGGCAGCTTTGCCGCAGTTTGACACTTACGCGGAACCCTTGTTGTTTCTAAAGTGAAAGTGGCCTATGTTACTCCTTCTAACGTTAGCTCTGCACCGACCGTGAAGGGCTAGTTGGGCGCCCAGTAGGACTGCGAGTAGCTGGGCTTGCTGGCCGCCGGCTTGGCCGCCGCGCCGCGCCCGCCGCCCGCGCCGCTCTCCGCCTGCAACCGCCGCGACTTAGCACCTTACTGCACGCACTTACGGACCGAAGTCCCGCAGCACTTGCGGACCGCCATACATACATAACGGCCTATAAAGTCCACAGACATAAAATTCCACAATCGACAGGCTTGACAAGCGGGTTGGCGATCGCACTACCAGACAATCAACATCCTCTTATGTTATAATCCTATCCTTGTTGCCCTAGCTTTAAGTCGACAATACTGGCTAGCTTATATATGTTTTCTTTTCTTTTCAGGCTTCACAACAGCGTCTATATGCACAGGAACAATTATAAAATTTATGTGAAATTCCTATTATTTACATTTATCTGTTATAGCTTTCCCTTGTATATACCAACCATGACATTGGCAAAACAATGGAGCTATTATCCCGAAAATAAGAAGAACAGGAAGTCATAACTCAGACTTACCTACCCAAGCTAATTTTTTAATCTGGTATCTTTGGATATGGCGTCATCGGTGGGCAGCCGATTACATTTTCAAGGCTTTTCCTTCAGTCACCTCTCACAACACCCACGGGGAGGAAGGGGGTGGTGATATTTTGACGCCGACACCACATGATATTGGTTACATACTTATTGCACATAAATTCGATCAATTTTTTTGGGTTAACCACAAGGGAGCAGTCCATCTGATGGTAAGTGACCGAGCAAACAATTACAAATGAACAAAGTTACAGATGCTTTGTCAACCCCCAGTACTGAGATGGGATGTCTCGTAGCCCGTCACTATACACTGGTGGTCTATACAAAATTTATAATTGTGACTATATAAAGCAAGTATCTGGTAACATATATATAAGTACCCAGAAGTAGGGTAATGTTTTTCAAATATTCTTTAATAAAAATTCTTTGGCATACTACCAACTTATAACAACCAATATCCTTAGATTTTCCTTATTATGAATACTTTTTTAGAGTTAAATTTTACAAAGCATCACTTGTCAGCATAATAATTTATAGCGTAATAAACTGCAATCGATTTTGTTCATTTTATTACTACTACTTTGATTACAATAACAAATTTCATTATTGTAATTTTTTTTGTCAGAATTGACAAATTTAAAATTATAAAAAACTACTGTACCAGTTAAATGCAATGTAATACAAATCATACATAATTTAATGATAATTTGTATATTTTTTTTTTAATTGACAAAATTTGATACTTAATAGTAGAAAACTTTTATTTCAAGTTTTTTTTACTATGCTTGTAAATACATGCAAACAATTCTTTACAATATTTAGACACTCAAAGCTTGAATTTATTATGTAATGGAAATAACAAAACTTTTAGAAGCCAAACGCAAAACACACACAAATATAAATAAAACATATGTTTAAAGTGCAAATGTTGGCGGGTAGTATACATTATAACATACGTATAGATACATAGATACACGGTTACAGTACAAACGATACGTGCATACATGTATAAACAAAAAAAAAAAACAAATAAACATATCACATATATAAACTTACCCGCCTATTATGACTATTGTTCACCCGAACATCCATCTACAAACGAAAGCAAACTCTAAGAAATACAATAAATTAAAAATAAATACAAACTAATCGCATGCATTAACGGCTATCAAGTAAAGTAAATCTCTGATAGTTTCAAACTAAATGTATTTTTCAATTCATGCTACAAATCACGGAGTCCATTAAACTACGTATGTAATTTATTTAAATTGAAGTTGTACTGTTTGTGTATTTGTGAGTATTGCGGGGGCTGGTATGGACTGTGTGTATATATCTATCTTCTGTTTTCATTTGCGTAATTGGTGTATATTACGTACAAATGTGTTTGTGTGTGCAGTGAGTGTAATCGCGTGTGTGATATGTCTGTAGGACGAGTGTTAGGAATGCATTTGCGTTAGTGTGCGATGAGTATGTGTGGTCATGTAGTGAGTAAAGTGTATTCGCCACACGTATGAGCTTCCATGTACAACATATTGCGTGCGTGTCATCGTGTGCCTCTGTGATTACTATGGTCTGCATTAGTGTGTGTGTTGGTGTTTTGTGTGCGTGTGTGCGTGCGCACGTGCGCGTGACTGAGATTGTGTGCGTGTGTGTCTGTATGCTCATATGTGCGTGTGTGTCTGTATGCTCGTATGTGTCTGTATACTCGTGTGCCTATGTGTGTGTGTGTGTGTGGGTGTGTGTGCATGTGTCAGTCTGTGTGTGCGTGTATCTGTCGGTGCGTGCGTGTATCTGTCTGTGTGTGTGTGTGTGCGTCTGTGTGTGGGTGTGTGTGCGTGTGTGAGTGTGCGCGAGCGCATGTGTCAGTCTGTGTGTGCGTGTGTCTGTCTGTGTGTGCGTGTATCTATCTGTCTGTGCGTCTGTGTGTGGGTGTGTGTGTGTGTGTGTGCGCGCGCATGTGTCAGTCTGTGTGCATGTGTGTGTGTGCATGTGTCAGTCTGTTAGTGCGTGTATCAGTCTGTGCGTGCGTGTATCTGTATGTGTGTGCGTGTGTCTGTCTGTGTGTGCGTGTATCAGTCTATGTGTGCGTGTGTCTGTCAGTGCGAGCGTGTATCAGTCTGTGCGTGCGTGTATCTGTATGTGTGTACGTGTGTCTGTCTGTGCGTGCGTGTATCTGTATGTGTGTACGTGTGTCTGTCTGTGTGTGCGTGTATCAGTCATGTGTGCGTGTGTCTGTCAGTGCGAGCGTGTATCAGTCTGTGCGTGCGTGCGTGTGTCTATGTGCGTGCGCGTGTCGCACCTGGTGCTGCTGCGGCGCGTGGTGGTGCGGGTGGTGGTGCGGCGGCGCGGGGATGTACAGGTGCGAGCCGGCGCCGAACGGCGGCGGCGTGCCGCTGTGGAATGCCGCCTTCTCGTAGCTCTGCCGCGCGAACAAACACCATTTTTATTACTTTTTGCGCTCGCAGTTCACTGACGTGTCAGTGTCTAAACCTATAACCGACCTATTCAGTTACTGATTATTTAGAACCGGTAATATATGATAATGATGGCACAGCTAGGGTGGCCCCTATGATACCACGTCAAGTAGTGTAGTCGATTGCTACTTTTCAATCAACCTCATATCATCATTTCTGTCGCTATGAAATCAGTACTGTGGAGCGAACTCGGGTCTCCCGCTTCCGATGTTACAAAAATACTCCTCCTCCTCCTCCTCCCGCCGCCTCCCGAGTATGTCTGCGTGCACTACTCACATTGACCTTGTTGAGCGCGACGTGCGGCTTGGCGTACATGGCGCCGCCCAGTATGTCTGCGTGCACTACTCACAGTGACCTTGTTGAGCGCGACGTGCGGCTTGGCGCACATGGCGCCGCCCGGTATGTCTGCGTGCACTACTCACGTGACCTTGTTGAGCGCGACGTGCGGCTTGGCGTATGGCGCCGCCCAGTGTCTGCGTGCACTACTCACATTGACCTTGTTGAGCGCGACGTGCGGCTTGGCGTACATGGCGCCGCCCAGTATGTCTGCGTGCACTACTCACATTGACCTTGTTGAGCGCGACGTGCGGCTTGGCGTACATGGCGCCGCCCAGTATGTCTGCGTGCACTACTCACATTGACCTTGTTGAGCGCGACGTGCGGCTTGGCGTACATGGCGCCGCCCAGTATGTCTGCGTGCACTACTCACATTGACCTTGTTGAGCGCGACGTGCGGCAGCGTACATGGCGCCGCCAGTATGTCTGCGTGCACTACTCACGTGACCTTGTTGAGCGACGTGCGGCTTGGCGCACATGGCGCCGCCCAGTATCTGCGTGCACTACTCATTGACCTTGTTGGGCGCGACGTGCGGCAGCGTACATGGCGCCGCCCAGTATGTCTGCGTGCACTACTCACATTGACCTTGTTGAGCGCGACGTGCGGCTTGGCGTACATGGCGCCGCCCAGTATGTCTGCGTGCACTACTCACATTGACCTTGTTGAGCGCGACGTGCGGCTTGGCGTACATGGCGCCGCCCAGTATGTCTGCGTGCACTACTCACATTGACCTTGTTGAGCGCGACGTGCGGCAGCGTACATGGCGCCGCCCAGCATGTCTGCGTGCACTACTCACATTGACCTTGTTGAGCGCGACGTGCGGCTTGGCGTACATGGCGCCGCCCAGTATGTCTGCGTGCACTACTCACATTGACCTTGTTGAGCGCGACGTGCGGCTTGGCGTACATGGCGCTGCCCAGCTCCGCGCCGCCCGCCGCCTTGCTGCCGCTGCCCGAGTAAGCGCCGCCTGCACGCACGCATGGTTTGTTATATATTTATATATATACACGTAGCTTCTAATATATATACATGTACATATCTTCTAATACATAAACTTATTTCCGTATATAAAACTCTAAAACAGAGAAAATTGATAATGGCACGGCTTCGTACGTTAACATTGAAAGGTGTCCAGGCAGGCCGTAACTTAAAAAGACCATGTGAGTTGGCTCGAAGAGGGTAGTGGTCAAGAGTTGAAAATAATATGAAAGAAGCAAAGATCGTGAAACTTGGTGGTCAGTTCTCTCGGGCTACCCCGTTAGAGATTGCGTGTGAGGATGAGTACATAAGCGTCTTAGTTTCAAACACACTCTTGCGAAATGGATTGACCGATTCTCATAAAAATATTTTTTATATTCGGTGGGTAATTTTGTCTATTTTCTCAATCTCTAAATGATAATTATAATTTAATGACACATTATATAAAGTTTAATAATTTATATAATGTGTCATTAAAAATACATACAACTCTAAATTTTCACCCTCCTACTATCTACTACTATTTAAATAATTCTCTGATAGAATAATAATACATGGCAAATCAACATTCCAATACAATATGAGATGGTGACCTGGTTTATAGGAGTCCTGCGCGTCGTAGGGCGGCTGCTGCTGCTGCGAGTAGGCAGAGACCTTGGCGCCCGCCGACACGCCCACGCCGCCCACCCCGCCCACGCTCGAGCTGCCGCCGTACTGGAATATTCCGAAATATTTACATTAATGCCAGTATTACTACTAGTTTGCCAAACTGCGAGTACACACCTTTATACTGTTTTAAATTGTGCTGTGCGAGAGGCCATACCCCATTACGGCACATTGCGACCTTTTTATATTTTAAACTTAATATGTACTTATAATTTCATATGTATGAACTGCTTGTGCTGAATAAATGTTTTTTTCTATTCTATTCTATACTTCTTTGATTGAAGTAATTCGTTAGTTTCTTTCTCATACTTTGAAATAAATGTACTTTGTAATGACATAAAAAATTATTTTTACACATGTGGAAACTATATTCTTTTATGTTATTATATACATGACGACGCAGATTCAATACGATATAATGATGCTATTTGAGGTGCATGTTTCATTCTTCAATAGAAGCAAAAATGTATAAAATCAGGCATAAACTTCCCAATCTCAATACAAGTGAATCAATTGCATGATTGTGACGTTCTTACTAAAGTTATTAAATAATTTTAGTGGCGTTAACAAGTAACGTCAACACTGGTTGGGCGGCTGCGGGGGTCTATAGCGGTGAGGGAAGTGGGGTCAATAACCTCTCGGTAAAGATCAATGAACGCGAGGTCATTATCCGCCGGAGACTATCTTTCATTCTGTCGCCTATTCAGACATATGGAGTGTACACTAAAATATTGTAACAAATACATTAGTATATACTACACACATACTAGTATAATACTTTAATGTACATTCCACCGTTTTTATTTGTAAGTAACAGCCTCCCGCAGCTTTGCCCGCTAAATTAACACTTACCGCGGAACTCATATATTTTTCTAAAATAAAAGTAGTCTAAGTTACTCCTTAGAACATTAGCTATTTGCCAGTGAATGTTCCTGTGTTTCTATCAGTCCAGCTGTAAAAATTGTTTGTTTTTTTAATGTAAGTACCATATATAATTTCAAATGCATCAAATTAATTAGAATTAAATTTGTTAATGTGGAATTAAAAACAGTGACCTCAATTTAATTTTATATATATTTTAGTCAATCCGTAGGAAACTTCAATGGATCTATATTAATAATCAGACATAACCCTCACCGTGGGGTACACTCCGTACTGGTACGTTGTAGGTGGTGGCTGATAAAAGTACGCGTAGCCGGGTGGCAACGCCGCGGGGACCTGCAAACGAAACGCAAAATTACAATTTGTTATCTAACAATAACAATAGAATGTTTTCTAATCGTATTAATTTTTTTATTAAAAAAAAGTAGCCTTGTTTAGACTACATGTATAATAAATTAGTGTCTATGTTTGTGGCCGAAAACTCGAAAGTAGTTTCTGAATTAAATAGAAATTTTTATACAATTTTTTTTAAAAGAAAAAATAAAAATATATATAAATATAAATATCTTCACGCAATTCCCAATACAGGGGTAGACAAGTCTAGTCTAGACAATTACGTCCTTTCGACCCACCTTCTACCGAAGATATTTTCGAGACAACGTGACAGGTGGTGAACCCGTCGCCGACGGGCCCGACGCCATATTTAAATGAGTATTTTTATTTACATTTTTTCACCTCGAAGTTTACACAAAACTAGAAATTCCCAGCTATGTATTTTGAAGAGGGTATATTAAATTGAATTTCGAGTCTAGTAGTGTACAGGTTAAAAATTGTCTGGTATTGCCATTCGCCAAGTTTAACTATTATGGCAAAACTTTCATATGGGAAAGGTCTATGTCCTGCAGTGGACGTTTACAGTTTGTTAAATAAACAAGTGTGGTCCAGTTGACGACTTCTGGCGCACCAGTTTTTATGGTGTTCAGAGGACCCATGTTCGATTCCCGGTCGGAACAACGTTAGAAAACTACCTTTTTGTATTGTCTCAGATCTGAGGGTTTGTGGTGGCTTCGTTGTCTCCGATTCCCTAACACGCATGCTCGCTACTTACTTTGGCATCAGGGCAATGTTCGTGTCGTCGTGCTCATCTATGTATATATAAAAAAAATATTTTCACGCCATACCCAGGTGTAGACAGAGGTCTAGACAATTAAGTCCCATCAACCCAATTTGTAACGACGTGACAGGTGGTGAGCCCGTCACCGTACATAAGTCTTTGGAAAAACCTCATGGTACGTGTCAACTGGGGATGGAACCCTGGTCTCTCGACTGGAATTCCGATCAGGCCAGCGCTGGGCTACCGTGGCCGTTATTTACTATAAGTGACGAGCTCACCTGCTGCGGCGAGGCGGCGTCGGTGCGACCGAAGCGCTCGCTGGCTCCCAGCCCGAACGTGCCCTCGCGCGCCACGTAGCCCGCCTCGTAGTACCCGCCCTGCAAGTGCGACGTACTGTTTCTTCTTCTTCTTCTTCTCACTCTTTACTCTCTCTCAGACTATCAAGAGTCCACTGCTTAATGTAAGCGTCCTCTAGAATTCGCCACAGAGAACGGTCCACAGTCACCTGCATGCATCGATTCCCCGCTACGGTTTCTTTGTGCAAAATCATCTAAACGAAAATCCGACTCCACTGCGACCATTTTATGAAAGACGGCGGCATTTGCTATATCTACGAATGCCTACGTCTAAGCTAGTAGATGGAAGTTGCCATAATTTTAATGAAATCGAGGGCAATGGAAAGTGCCTATGTATGTGGGTGGTGTGGCAACATTAACTGGTTGTTCACGCGTGGGCCTTGGCCTAAAGGTCTAGATATCAGACCATAAACTCCAAAAAAAAAAAAATCACGCGTGAGCTTAAGGCGCGGAATATATCTAAACAACACATTAAGCTCTGCGGTCTATAATGAAAATAAGATGCCTTAGTGATATAAAAATCCATAGCATAATGTCATATGGTATTTTGCTATGGAGACATTCAGTAGATGCGGACACAATATTTATTTTGCAAAGTCCTATTTACAATATAAAACGTCTCTATGAGAAAAATTTAAAGAAATAAATATTTTAACATTTGCCGATAGTTTCATTCTACTGTTTCTTTTCCGTTAGACAATCCATGAATGTAATGTACGTTACTTATGTCATAAATAAATACTCTAATTCGATTTTTGACGACCTCCGTGGACGAGTGGTGTGCATACCGGTTTTCATGGTGTCGCCAGCTGAGGTCCCGGCTTCGATTCCCGGTCGGGTAAATGTAGAAAGCACTTCCTACATTTTCTCTGGTCTGGGTGTCTGTGATACCATTGTTATTTCTGATACCATAATACGCGTGCTTAAACATCTTATTTTAGAATCAGAGCAGTGTATGATACAGTCCCCATCTATGTATGTATTGATTTGACATTATAATTTTTCTGGGGTATTTGTTATATTTTCTCATCTGGTTGGGTTTTTATACACATAAAAATAAAAACACATAAAATAAAATTAAAATAAATAAAGTATTACAAAATATATACGTAATAGATCCTTATACGTAAAAAATAATAAATAAATATTAAGACCCAACCAGACGGAAGCCCTCGACAGGAGAGACCAGACGGCCGAGGGTTAGAGCGACAAGGAGAGAAACCGGCGGACGATTCGGGCTGTATCGCCTTCTGCATTTGAGCTCGGAGCGGTCCGTCACGGAGTCCCAGTCGCCTCAAGAGGTCACCGAAACGTAGCCAGTTGAGGGAGGCGACAGTATCTACGAACGGCTCATGTAGAGCCTTGCAGAACCTCCCGTGGAGATCTTTCTCCTTCCATACGGTCTCCCGGTCGGAAACGTTCTGTGCTCCCGGGTCCTGCCATTGCTCGTCGGCCAAAGATAGAGGGGTAAGTCCTTTATCACTTATAACGACGTCTGCGTAGAACGAATCATTCGATTTTATTATCATTATTATTAGTGAGAGTAGGGTCTGCGCGCACCATGTGGTGCGGCAGCGCGCCGCGCATGAGCTGCTCGTCGTAGGTGTAGGCGCCGGGCGCGCCCGCCGCGCCGTACAGCGCGCCGCCCGCGTAGCCGCCCGCGCCCGCGCCCGCGCCCGCGCCCGCGCCCGCGCCCGCCGCGCTCGTCGCCGCGCTCGCGCCGCTCACTGCCGGAGGCGAATCAGTTCAATAAAATAAATAATGAACATCATCACGCAATTCCCAACACGGAAGTAGACAGAGGTCTAGTCTAGACAATTAAGCCCCTTCAAACCAACTTCCAACGAAGACATTTTCGGGACAACGATATATCCATTCATAAGTTATATATCGCAAAATTATACACAACATTGTTAAATTTTTCTGATCAAAATTTATAATAGACAAAGTGAAAGATTGATTCAGTTCTTTTTTCTGGACTAATACCTTTAGGAATTTGCTGGCGTGAAAGCTTGTAAATTATGTAGAAAAAAAATTTAATGGATTGAAAATCCATACAAAAATACAAAATACAAAAATATGTACCTGTTGTGGTTGCTACTTTGGATGTGGACGTTTGTGTCGTTGATGTATTTGTTAAACTGTTACTCGACGCCACCGAACTGTCATACTGAAAAATTAAACAAATAAAATCAATAAAAAATACAAAATAAAATATATCAAAATTACAATGTATTTCACATATTAATAATTTTATTGCAAACCATATAAATTAATAACATTACTTCTGCTAGTATACAACAATTAATTTAAACTTTAACAACTGCAATAACGGTGTCACATGTAAATCAATTCATTTTACGACCAGAGTAGGGCGTGTAGGGCGCGGAAGCTATGTGACACACAGAGCTAGGTGAGCTACAACCTGCTGCGCGTCCTTGGGCTGCGGCTTGGGCTGCGGCGAGGGCTGGTAGGGCGTGTAGGGCGCGGAAGCTATGTGACACACAGAGCTAGGTGAGCTTCAACCTGCTGCGCGTCCTTGGGCTGCGGCTTGGCTGCGGCGAGGGCTGGTGGGGCGTGTAGGGCGCGGAAGCTATGTGACACACACAGAGCTAGGTGAGCTAAAACCCGCTGCGCGTCCTGGGCTGCGGCTTTGGCTGCGGCGAGGGCTGGTAGGGCGTAGGGCGCGGAAGCTATGTGACACACAGAGCCAGGTGAGCTAAAACCTGCTGCGCGTCCTGGCTGCGGCTTTGGCTGCGGCGAGGGCTGGTAGGGCGTGTGGGGCGCGGAAGCTATGTGACACACACAGAGCTAGGTGAGCTACAACCTGCTGCGCGTCCTTGGCTGCGGCTTTGGCTGCGGCGAGGGCTGGTAGGGCGTGTAGGGCGCAGGCTATGTGACACACAGAGCCAGGTGAGCTAAAACCTGCTGCGCGTCCTTGGCTGCGGCTTGGGCTGCGGCTTTGGCTGCGGCGAGGCTGGTAGGGCGTGTAGGGCGCGGAAGCTATGTGACACACACAGAGCTAGGTGAGCTAAAACCCGCTGCGCGTCCTTGGCTGCGGCTTGGGCTGCGGCTTTGGCTGCAGCGAGGGCTGGTGGGGCGTGTAGGGCGCGGAAGCTATGTGACACAGAGCTAGGTGAGCTAAAACCTGCTGCGCGTCCTTGGCTGCGGCTTGGGCTGCGGCTTGGCTGCGGCGAGGGCTGGTAGGGCGTAGGGCGCGGAAGCTATGTGACACACACAGAGCTAGGTGAGCTAAAACCCGCTGCGCGTCCTGGCTGCGGCTTGGCTGCGGCGAGGGCTGGTGGGGCGTGTAGGGCGCGGAAGCCATGTGACACACAGAGCCAGGTGAGCTAAAACCTGCTGCGCGTCCTGGGCTGCGGCTTTGGCTGCGGCGAGGGCTGGTAGGGCGTGTAGGGCGCGGAAGCCATGTGACACACAGAGCCAGGTGAGCTAAAACCTGCTGCGCGTCCTTGGCTGCGGCTTGGGCTGCGGCTTGGCTGCGGCGAGGGCTGGTAGGGCGTGTAGGGCGCGGAAGCTATGTGACACACAGAGCTAGGTGAGCTAAAACCTGCTGCGCGTCCTTGGGCTGCGGCTTTGGCTGCGGCGAGGGCTGGTAGGGCGTGTAGGGCGCGGAAGCTATGTGACACACAGAGCTAGGTGAGCTAAAACCTGCTGCGCGTCCTGGGCTGCGGCTTGGGCTGCGGCTTGGGCTGCGGCGAGGGCTGGTAGGGCGTGTAGGGCGCGGAAGCTATGTGACACACAGAGCTAGGTGAGCTACAACCTGCTGCGCGTCCTTGGGCTGCGGCTTGGGCTGCGGCGAGGGCTGGTAGGGCGTGTAGGGCGCGGAAGCTATGTGACACACAGAGCTAGGTGAGCTACAACCTGCTGCGCGTCCTTGGGCTGCGGCTTGGGCTGCGGCTGGCTGCGGCGAGGGCTGGTAGGGCGTGTAGGGCGCGGAAGCTATGTGACACACAGAGCTAGGTGAGCTACAACCTGCTGCGCGTCCTTGGGCTGCGGCTTGGGCTGCGGCGAGGGCTGGTAGGGCGTGTAGGGCGCCGCCGTGTACAGCGCGCTGCCGCCGTACGCTCCCGCGGAAGATGATGTCTGCACAAAAAAAAAAACAATTATAAAAATACTAATACAACTACATACAAAGTTGCCCATTGAATATACACAGAGTTAGAAGTTTGGACAGACAATCCATTTTTCAACACAGCTTATTAACAGAACCTGTTGTCATATAAATGTCAAAACCAACAGAAAACACTAATTGTATTAAAGTTATCATATACACCAGAGGATTAAATTCCAGATTTGAAAGCAACCAGTGGAGTTGTTCCAAATCTGTAATTCTCAATTATAATAGTTATTATTTAGACATAGAACAAGTACAGAGTCCATACCAACCATATTCAACGTTCGGAGAAACATACCTGATAAGAGTTGATCATAGGCTGATACTGGGTTAGTGTCACACTGGAGGGATAAGCCGTGGCAGTCATCGCGGACGCACCCGTTAGAGACGCGTTGGTTGAATTCACCTGGAAATTATACAAGACAGTTAATGAAGCCTTAATTAAAATTAAATTGAGCCTATAGTCTTTTAGATAAATTTACAACCACATACACAATGGCTAGACAGATTTTTATTTAGTGTTAAGAATCCGTTAGTGTGCTTTGTACTTTTGTTACCAATGACTAATCTACAATAAATAAATTTATAAAAGAAGTAATATAAAAGCGTGAGAGTTAGATTTATGCAGATGGTTCAAGACCATACATTGTGGCAATCTATATGGGAAGCCCATGTTCATAGTTCTTACAGCAAATTTCTAATACGAGTTAAAAATAAATTACTTCTACATGCTATGGGGTACTTTTCAGTTTTGCAGCAAATGTTTTTTAATCAATAATATTATTATACAACAGTTACTATTAGTTTTAACTTTTAAGTCTGTGTCTGAAAAATTATATTAATATCCAAATTTAAAAGTATATTAAAAAATTGTGTTTGTTTTTTGTTATGAAAGGTTTTGCAACCTAAATGGCTAACTGATTTTGAGGTATGATAAGATTTATGTTAGGTGGAAGTGACATCAAGTATATATTGAAATTAAAGTCAGCTTGGTCTTACAAACACATAACTATATACAAGCCAAAGATAGAATAGAACCTTTAATTAAAATTAAAGTATTTTTGTGTTAGTATGAGTCTGTCATTGCACTAGTGGTTAACAATAATATTAATAATGTTTTAAGCATTCCTACAAATCATATTATACTCGGCCATTAAGGAAACATTTCACCAGAGCTTATTTTGGACAATGTGACAGGTGGTGGAGCCTGACGCCGTCTTGGGAGTCCAAGCCACAGATATTTAGGAGCCTACCTCCTGGGAATCAACTTAGGTCTCCTGATTCGAATTCTCATCACCCCAATCTCTCTGTTATAGACTACCTATTAAAGTCACTTGCAAGCAGTTTAAGTATTTGTATTAATATCACATGCATATAGTTTAAAAGTACTTTTTATTGTACCTCTATTACCTGTGGCGCGTACACGTTCGCACCGTAGACCGGCGGGTGATGCGATACCGCATGGTGTGGGTATACATTTTGTTGTCCCACTGTCTGCAAAGAATATCATATTGTATAGGTATAGGTAATTGTATGTAAGGTATTTGATAGCTATTAGTAACATAAGTTACTTACAGTTAAAGTTTACTTTGCAATGTTTCCAATGAGCCTGATTTTACTCAAGAGGATTTGTCATGAACGATAAGTTAATAACGACCTCTGTGGACGAGTAGCTTATACGGTTTTCTTGGTGTCGCCACCTCTGAGAACCCGGGTTCAATTCTTGGACAGATCACTGTAGAAAATCATTTTTTCTAGATTATTTTGGGAAGGGATCATTGTGGTACCTTTGTTGTATTTGCTTTCACAACATGCAACGTACTTCAGGATCAGAGTATTTAATGTAATTTCTATTTTTGCATTTGAAATAAATAGTATTTATAAATAATTAATTTTTCTTGAATAAAATAAAGAATAATCTGGTTATATACATATTTTATGTAGAATAGGATATTATACAGGGATAGTCAGAAGTCTGGACAATTAAGTCATTTTCCACAGAACACTGACCCACCTGAAGATATTTTTGGGACAATGTGACAGGTGGTGAGCCCGTCGACCACAAACCTTCATCGTACGATAAATAAATACAAACATACATCACATACATTGCCCTGTTCCCAAAATAAGTAGCCAAAGCACATGTGTTATGAAAACTGAAACAATAAACGCACTGACAGAAGTCACATCTAAGACTCATGCGACAAGGAAGGCGTTATATTGGAGTGTGTGCGTGTAAGAGGGAAGGCAATACCTTCGGCCTGTGGTGCGCGTAGTGCTGCGGCTGGTGCAGCGCGGGCGCGCTGGGCGCGGCGTCCGCCCCCGCCCCCGCCCCCGCCGCCGCCGCCCCCGCCGCCCCCGCCGACACCGACAGCTGCTTCATCGACGCCGACAGCTGCTTCTCCAGCGCTGCAATGTTGTCTCACATATTGTATTTGTTCGGGCCGTGTTCGGGCTGGGACTTCAGAAGGGGGTCGGCAGGGCGCGGCACGCGGGGTCACTGGCCTGCGCGATCAGCTGACCGAACTAGGACTTACTCCTAACCGTGCCACCAAGTGATCTTAGTAGTTCTTTCGTGTACATTTGGCATAATAATTATTATACAGTCCACAAGTCTTTCGTTTATGAGGGCCTTAACACGGTCCTGATCACCATCTTTTCAATAAGAAAATGAGCATAATTTTCCAGTACTTATTGTATTGGAAAATCATACTTATTTTCCTCTTGCAAAAAAAATTGTCCTCTAAATCCAGATTTCACCATAGCTAATATGAGACAACATGACAGGTGGTCCTGTCCATTGAGCTTATCGCCATCTTAATATCCTAGCTAACGGTACAATATTATTACGTAAATATATATAAATTTACTTAAATATTCATATATACATACATATAAATATATATTACACAAATTACCCTTAGCGGGATTTGAATCCGCATCCCTTAGCTGTGAAAGCAAGGTCACCACCACCTCGAATACCAGTCGTCATCATTTGGACGTGATTATTTATCACCGTACATATTGTAATACATATCATGTGCGGCCCAAATAAGCGTCACTCAGGGAAACATGACCAAGTGAAACGAAAATATGAGCCAGAATTGCTTTCGCACAGACTTTACACCGAGCGCGACACAGGTCGCGTCGCTCTAGCGCCGTGCCATAAACAAAGTGTGCCATAAACGTGAGTGAATCTTTCAAAACTAACTTATTCATGTATCAACAAATATATTTTAAGCATTAATTTATAAACAAAATTCAACTTTATTAATATATACCTATATTGGTTACACTTCTACAACAAAATCCCAGTAAATGTGCAAAGCCTGCCAATTAACAGGTTTAAGAAATTTATTAAAAAAAAAAACTTTATAAGAAGGGTTATTATAATATAAATGAATATAATAAAAATGACAGTAACCCCTCTCCCGATATCTCCCGAGCTATTTCTAGAAAAATACTTTACAATTTAAATATCTCCTAGCATTGCCTTCCCAGCATTAGTTTCATATAAAAATTGCTTCCGTATGTTTGTGACCATAGTAATTAAAGTAAAGTAAAGGCAGTGTTTGTCTCATTTGATAGATTGGCTTGTTTTTTACACAATGTGACACTTCTAATAAATAGTGCTTCAGTATAATTTTCATCCCTTTGTTTTCACAGAAAAGCAAAGCGTGATCTAGGTTCAGCTAGTATATGTATATGTAATTTATAATAAAAGCAGTTTGCTTTTGGAAAATGAATTTAAGAAAGTACTAGGCACTCATAACTTTACAGACACTAAACTAAACAGAAAAAAAAATTATGGATAAATATCAGTTACCGGTACTGACAGAGTTATATTTGCGATTTCAAATATCAATATAGTCTAGATTGCTAAGTTGTAATTGTAAAATATAAAAAGCATATTCAGTATACTTACAAGTTGTGTTTGTGACTACCGGTTCTGTAGCAACCGGCTGACTGGTGGGTGTGGTATCCACTACTGATATGCTCTCGCTTAACTGTAAACAAATGGTAATGGTTCACTAAAGGTATGTAATTGTAGAGTAATTTTTTTTTTATTTTCATGCATTTCCCATTACAGCTTACTGGCTGGCTGGGATCTACACAAGTTTTGCCCTTTCGAACAGAAAGATGAAAGATGGTAGCAATGTCACAAAGCAATATCTATTTTAATATTTAAAAAAAATCACACATTTTGAATTCACTGTGACATTATTGAGATTATAAGTGTGTACTGGTACTCTGCCTCATGCCTAGCCGTCACATACATAGCAGGAGCTATTCATTCATTCTATTCATTTAAATATTAATTGAATATGAAAATTTAAGCCGCGATTGCTGACTGGTTGGGTGATTGGAATTTAGATCAAGAGACTTAAGTTCGATCTCCTGATTGCAAGTTTGTACCAAGTGGTTTTCGAAAACTTATGTAAGATTTACTTATGTGAGATTATATTGTTTGCGTGGCATAAAGACGGCGACGGACTAACCACCAGTCATTGTCCCAAAAAATGTCTTCAGTGGAAGGTGGGTTAAAAAGACTGAATTGTCTAGGCCCTGTCTATATTCCTAATATAGGCAGTATTTTTTTTAAAGAAAAGGGAGTCAAACGAGCAGGTGGCTCACATGATGGTAAGTGATTACTGCCGCCCATGAACACCCGCAATACCAGAGACAGCAGATGCGTTGCCAGCCTTAGAGACCCCCCCCCCCAGAATTGGGGGAGGGGCGTGTGTGAGCCTCCGGATATCTGCACTCACCAGACGAAACGCAGAAGTTTGTTAGACTTCTACTTCACGCCGGTGTTCTGTAAGGTCGTGGTACTTCCCCGGTCGAGCCGGCCCATTCATGCAACAACAAAAGCTGATGCGTGGCTCTACCACTGTAAAAGTATTGGTAATGGCGCGAATGTGAACATTTTGAGCGTACGCAGAATCAACTACAGCGTGAATGCTCGTATGTATGTGTAATATAATTAGCTACATGGAATTTTAATAGAAAAAAATGTGTTCGAAAGGAAAAACTTTGGCTCACCATTGCATTGGAGTTGGGGTAGCTACTGCTGGGTACTTCAGCGGGTGACTCGTGGCTTGTCGCTACGGGCTGTGTCTCTGCTACAGATGTTACCTAGATAACAAAATATTATCCATTTTTTATCTGTTGTCGTGTATACGGCAATATATATAAGTCTTCTTTTTTACAGCCTATCAAAGAGTCCACTGCTGAACATAGCCTCTCCCAAAGCTTTCCACAACGAACGGTTCCTAGCCATCTGCATCAATCGTCTTCCTGCAACATTTTGCAAGTCGTCACTCCATCTCCTGGGGGGTCGTCCAACACTGTGTTTGCCTATATGAGGTTGCCACTAGAAAACCTTTCTATATATAGGATAAATACATACATATAAATACATTCATAGATATATTGATAGATACAATATCAGATAGATACATTGCTCCGATCCCAATGTAAGATGCTAAAGCACTTGTGGTATGGCAATCGGAAACAACAGCGGTACCGAAAACACCCCCTTGACCCGACCAGGAATCGAACCCGGGACCTCGAGATGGCGACACCTTGAAAACCGGTGTTTACGCCACTCGTTTATGGAGGTTGAGTATTTCAGCACTTCTCCAGTCTCTCTTCTTCTTTCATTCCAGTCGGACGTGACAAGTATATGGCCGAAATATACAGTGTGCGCTAAGGCCGTTAGAGGGGGCAAGTGCTTGTGGAAAAGTGGAGAATTTATACCTGTATTGGTACAGATTTGGTTACCTGTTTCGGCGGCTGCGCGTGCTGCGGCTGGTGCGCGGCGAGCTGCGCGTGCACCTGCGCGGCCTGCGACTGCTGCTGGCTCTGCGCCTGCGCGAGCGGCTGCGTGTGCGGCTGCGCGTGCTGCTGCGTGTGCTGCGTGTGCGGCTGCGTGTGCTGCTGCGAGTGCTGCGTGTGCTGCGTGTGCGGCTGAGTGTGCTGCGTGTGCTGCTGCGAGTGCTGCGAGTGCTGCGTGTGCTGCTGCGCGTGCTGCGCGTGCGGCAGGTGGTGCGGCGGCGGCGCGTCGTGCAGCGCGTCGGGCTCCAGCGCGCCGAACTGCACGTCCAGGAACATGGCGCCGCTCGCCTCGCCGCCGCCCGGCATCTCCACCGCCGTCGACGGGATCTGCGACCACAGACTAATTTATGTACATCACTGTCGTTTCCTACCTAGCTTTTGAGATGAAAACACAACATAACGAGGACTCGGTGATGGTAGCAGGAATCACCATACAAATTTGACTTACTCAAATACTCTGCCAAAGACTAATCTAAATCAATGCCTATTTTAACTCCAAATAGGCGAAGTTAAGCAATAGAAAATTATGTTCTGGTTTGAAGGATAAATAGATACAAAAACGAGACATGTGATTACAGATTCGGAGACATTGCAATATAATATCAAAATGACAACCCATCTCTAAGCTTATTTTTTAAATTATTTTTAAAGTCTATGGTGCTCGCACATCTGCAACCACAGATGTAGACCCAAACTTCCACCCAATGAAAAAGTTTACTTTTGTTCAACATGGTTCTCTTGACCTGAACTCCGATTACCTAAACACTTGGTTATTGTTATTCTCTTTTATAAAAAAAAGCAAAAAAAGAGGATACCTGCGAACTTTCTTTCGCCGTTTCTTCTCCGTCAGAGGAACTTCAATACGAAACGGCGCTAGTTTCAAAAATAACGATCGATGAATGTAATGTATGTTACTTATATCGATAAATAAATGATTTGATTTATTGTAAAAACCCCCAATTTTTGCTAGTTCTATATGAATTTAACATTGGGCTATATTTAAACTTCACAACTATATACTAGGTGCAATGATCACGAACGTTACATCATGTAAATAGGTTAAGGGATTTAAACCTTGGAGGGCGGCGGTACCCTGGCACGCTGCGTCTTGCGCTGGCTGGTGATGTCCGTCGACCCGTACACGCCGTAGTTGCTTGTGTACACGCCTGGAATTAACGTTCATGTTCAATTGTTTCTTATTATTATTTTTTTTTTTTTTTGGCTTCTACTTAACCTTGGCTTAAACTATAAATATTATAAACACTTCAATTGATATCAAACTAAATAACATCATGTTGCGAGCTAAAATCTCTTCATTGATCTCACTAATTGCAAATTGCAATAAGTTGGTTTAATAAAGATAATCATGTCCCGGCAACATGCAATTACAACACAGGTACTTTGACATAACATGATACAGCCTCCACAATAAATTTTAGTACTGTCCATAAAAACTACAATTATTGAATCACTTACTTAATTTAAAATAAACATTTAATTTTGAAGGTGTTCTATGAATTTGGTTACAAAACAAATCCATCAGGGTCACACTCTTTAGTCATAAGATGGTATGGCAATGTGACGCAGCACAAGTGAAATATTATGTTTTAACAATATAAATCGTAAAAAGTTTTTGAAAAAACCTATTGGTACTCTACTAGCCTACCACCTGAGTATCCAACTTGGGTGGGTCTCTTGAATCTAATTCGAGTCAAAAGACCCAAGTTAGATCCCCGGCTTGTACCAAAGGGTTTTTCAAAAACTTATGTACGAATTATGTCGTTGGCTTGGTCATAAAGACGGCGACGGGCTCACAACCTGCCATGTTGTCCCAAAAACATCTTCGGTGGAAGGTGTGTCGAAGGGACTTAATTGTCTAGACTAGACCTCTGTCTACCCCTGTATTGGGAATTGCGTAAAAATATATTATTTCTTTTATTATATTATACATACTCGTGTCGTGCCGCTGCGACTGCTGAGTCAGCTGCGACAGATACTGCGACTGCGCCGCGCTCAAGCTGCCGGACATGCCCATGGGCTGCAACATATTAAAATATTTTTATCTATTTATTATACGCGGAAATGCAGCCAACGTTCTTGGTACCACGCCACGAGGAGTAGGGCTGTACGATTATTATAGTTTTAGTAAATAAGTATTGTAAATATTGACATAATTTTGTTTCTTAGAATATAAAACATCAACTGATGACAATTTTTGATGAACTCTTTCTTAATGATTCGCAGAACTGTTGTGGTACAGCTTTGGTGGGAATTCGAACATAGTATTTGTGCTAAAGTCGATAATTGCCGGTTAACAGGATTGGAATCTTTTTTATATTGTAGTTGCGAGAGCTGCAGCAACACCTAACCAGTAGGCTAGTTGCGAGAGCTGCAGCAACACCTAACCAGTAGGCTAGTTGCGAGAGCTGCAGCAACACCTAACCAGTAGTCTAGTTGCGAGAGCTGCAGCAACACCTAACCAGTAGGCTAGTTGCGAGAGCTGCAGCAACACCTAACCAGTAGTCTAGTTGCGAGAGCTGCAGCAACACCTAACCAGTAGGCTAGTTGCGAGAGCTGCAGCAACACCTAACCAGTAGTCTAGTTGCGAGAGCTGCAGCAACACCTAACCAGTAGTCTAGTTGCGAGAGCTGCAGCAACACCTAACCAGTAGTCTAGTTGCGAGAGCTGCAGCAACACCTAACCAGTAGTCTAGTTGCGAGAGCTGCAGCAACACCTAACCAGTAGTCTAGTTGCGAGGGCTGCAGCAACAACACCGAGGCGAGAGGTGAGTGAGATGCTTTGGACAGGTGTGCAGATGTGGGTGTGGGTGTGCAGGTTTTGGTGTAGGTGTGCGCGTGTGAATGTGGGTGTATAGGTGCAGGTGTGGGTGTGCAGATGTAGGTATGGGTGTGCAGGTGTGGAGAATGGGGAGGGGAGAGAGGTGTAGGTGTGTGTGTGTGCAGGTGAGGGTGTGTGTGTGCAGGTGTGTGGGTGTGCCGGTGTGAGTGTGCGTGCGGCGCACCTGGTGGTGGTGCGCGAGGTGCGGCTCGGCGGGCGGCGCCGCGACCTCTGCCGCCGCGACGCCCGGCGGCTGCTGCTGCGGCTGCGGCTGTTGCTGCGGCTGCTGCGCCTGCTGCTGCTGTTGCTGCCGGTTTGATGGATCATTTGAACACAAAGTTATAAATAAAATAAATCAAAATAAATATCTTCACGCAATTCCCAATACAGGGGTAGACAGAGGGCTAGTCTAGACAATTAAGTCCCTTCGACCCACCTTCCACCGATGATATTTTCGGGAAAACGAGACAGGTGGTGAGCCCGTCGCCGTGACAGTATGAGCAAAACAAAGTTCTGCTCGTAAAATTATACAACCATAACCACATTCAATGAAATTTTAACTAGTAGGCAAGAGACAATTATTATTTAAATCCATTTCATTGTTACTTTAATTAATAAATTATTACTTTTTAATCAATAACTTTATTTTCTTTAAATTAAACATAAACATGTACATGACATATGTACAGAATCATACTCTTGCCCTTAGAAGAGACCATGTCTTTCCACTTCTAAAGATACTGAGATATATATCTCACTGTCGACTTTCCTCAGTCTTAAGACACATGCACTTTAGTTAAGGATACTCTCAACCTCAACTTAATCAACAATAAATACCACATAATGAATGCAATTTATTAGTTATATTCATCACATATCCATGAAGATTAACAAGAGTTAAATATAAAAAAAAAAAAAACAAAAAAAAACCTCTACCACCAAATTATATTTAAGGCACTATAGCAAATATATCAAATCTCTTAAGACTTAC
>JAGSMR010000014.1:5850000-6057500 GCA_029286605.1 Sericinus montela
GTTTGTCTGTACGACGTTGCCACTCCAGGAGCTAATGAATATTCACTCCTTCCCAACGGTTATCAGCAGCGTCCAAGGTGCAAGGTGTCTGGTACTGCGCTCGCCAATCCGCTTGCCGAGTATGGTGATTATGGAACAGCCTTCCATGAGAGAGGTCTATTGACCGGCAATCAACTCATACAGACTGTGTTATTTTTATATATGTATGTACGTGCTGTGTATACAAAGAGCAAAGTAAATGTCTCCCCCACCTGTATCCGTTGACTCTCCTCCAGCAGCAAGTTGCAGGCGGCCACCATGTCGTTGTCCGAATCGTGCAGTGCTGAGCACACTTCCTCCTCTGTGCGGCACGTCATCTCCATGAGCTCGGTCACCTATGAACATGTATCATAATTACATCTACACTGAACATTTGTATCACCGGTCATCAGAGCAGTAACAAAGAATTTGTATTAACAATCTTCAAGCCATTTCCAATACTGGGGTAGGTAGGTAAGGGCTCTACTACCCTTACATACCTACCCCAGTATTCTAGACAATTACGTACTTTCAAAAAATCTATACGCAAAATACGCGCTAGGACGAGGAATAGCGGAAATCAGCCCGTCTAATCTAATCTAAGTCCTTTCACCCCACAATTTTGGAACCGTGGCAGGTGGTGAGCCGTCTTTATATCCAACCCAACGATATAAATCGTACATAGGTTGTTGAAAAATCCATCGGTACGAGCCTGCCACCTAGGGATCGAACTCGGGTCTCTTGACTCGAAACTCCGACCACCTATCCGACCACCACTCGGCTATCGTGACGACATTTTTCATTTTACATGATTACATAGAACATGACCAAGTATATCATTCATGCACCTTATAAAATCTTATTTTTGAAGGCAGGAACAGCTAAACTATAGGGCTGTGTGTTTTAACAGTAACAACTTATTTGTCAAATTTGTAAAGTCAAAGTTACGATACCCGAGTCGTTGGGTGGCTGGAATTCGAGCCAAGAGACCCGAATTTGATCCCCAGGTGAGAGACCAATGGGTTTTCACAAATGTACGAATTAGATCGTTGTCAAGCCAACGATATAATTAGTACATAAGTTTTTGAAAAATCCATCGGTACGAGCCTGCCACCTAGGGATCGAACTCGGGTCTCTTGACTCGAAACTCCGACCACCTATCCGACCACCACTCGGCTATCGTGACGACATTTTTCATTTTACATGATTACATAGAACATGACCAAGTATATCATTCATGCACCTTATAAAATCTTATTTTTGAAGGCAGGAACAGCTAAACTATAGGGCTGTGTGTTTTAACAGTAACAACTTATTTGTCAAATTTGTAAAGTCAAAGTTACGATACCCGAGTCGTTGGGTGGCTGGAATTCGAGCCAAGAGACCCGAATTTGATCCCCAGGTGAGAGACCAATGGGTTTTCACAAATGTACGAATTAGATCGTTGTCAAGCCAACGATATAATTAGTACATAAGTTTTTGAAAAATCCATCGGTACGAGCCTGCCACCTAGGGATCGAACTCGGGTCTCTTGACTCGAAACTCCGACCACCTATCCGACCACCACTCGGCTATCGTGACGACATTTTTCATTTTACATGATTACATAGAACATGACCAAGTATATCATTCATGCACCTTATAAAATCTTATTTTTGAAGGCAGGAACAGCTAAACTATAGGGCTGTGTGTTTTAACAGTAACAACTTATTTGTCAAATTTGTAAAGTCAAAGTTACGATACCCGAGTCGTTGGGTGGCTGGAATTCGAGCCAAGAGACCCGAATTTGATCCCCAGGTGAGAGACCAATGGGTTTTCACAAATGTACGAATTAGATCGTTGTCAAGCCAACGATATAATTAGTACATAAGTTTTTGAAAAATCCATCGGTACGAGCCTGCCACCTAGGGATCGAACTCGGGTCTCTTGACTCGAAACTCCGACCACCTATCCGACCACCACTCGGCTATCGTGACGACATTTTTCATTTTACATGATTACATGCAATTCCCAATACGGGGGTAGACAGAGGTCTAGTCTAGACAGTTAAGTCCCATTGACCCACCTTCCACCGAAGATATTTATGGGACAACGTGACAGGTGGCGAGCCCGTCCCGTCTTTATGTCCAAGCCAACGATATATGTCGTACATACCGATGGGTTTTTGAAAAACCCATCGGTACGAGCCTGCCATCTAGGGATCGAACTCGGGTCTCTTGACTCAAAATTCCGACCACCCAACCACTCGGCTATCGTGACGACATTTTTTCATTTTACATGATTACATATATTATACATGACCAAGTATGATCATTCATGTTCCTTATAAAATCTTAGCTTTGAAGGCAGGAACATTACCAGCTAACTATAGGGCTGTTTTTTAACAGTAACAACTTATTTGTCAAATTTGTAAAGTCAAAGTTACGATACCCGAGTCGTTGGGTGGCTGGAATTCGAGCCAAGAGACCCGAATTTGATCCCCAGGTGAGAGACCAATGGGTTTTCACAAATGTACGAATTAGATCGTTGTCAAGCCAACGATATAATTAGTACATAAGTTTTTGAAAAATCCATCGGTACGAGCCTGCCACCTAGGGATCGAACTCGGGTCTCTTGACTCGAAACTCCGACCACCTATCCGACCACCACTCGGCTATCGTGACGACATTTTTCATTTTACATGATTACATCCAATTCCCAATACAGGGGTAGACAGAGGTCTAGTCTAGACAATTAAGTCCTTTGACACACCTTCCACCGAAGATATTTATGGGACAACGTGACAGGTGGCGAGCCCGTCCCGTCTTTATGTCCAAGCCAACGATATATGTCGTACATACCGATGAGTTTTTGAAAAACCCATCGGTACGAGCCTGCCATCTAGGGATCGAACTCGGGTCTCTCGACTCAAAATTCCGACCACCCAACCACTCGGCTATCGTGACGACATTTTTTCATTTTACATGATTACATATATTATACATGACCAAGTATGATCATTCATGTTCCTTATAAAATCTTAGCTTTGAAGGCAGGAACATTACCAGCTAAACTATAGGGCTGTGTGTTTTAACAGTAACAACTTATTTGTCAAATTTGTAAAGTCAAAGTTACGATACCCGAGTCGTTGGGTGGCTGGAATTCGAGCCAAGAGACCCGAATTTGATCCCCAGGTGAGAGACCAATGGGTTTTCACAAATGTACGAATTAGATCGTTGTCAAGCCAACGATATAATTCGTACATTAAGACGGCGACGGACTCACCACCTGTTACGTTGTCCGGAAAATATCTTCGGTGGAAGGTGGTTCGAAGGGACGACTAGACCTCTGTCTACCCCTGTAATGGGAATTGCGTGAAGATATATATTTTTTATACCTGTAACTTGACCTTCTCCTTGGGCTGGGGCTTCTCTGTGGTCTTGCCTTTGTCCTGTGCGTGCTTGCCCTCTTTGCCGCCCGCCTTCGCACCACCCTTGGTGGCGCGCGCTCCCAAACTCATCTTTATTTTCTATAGTTATATTTACAGCCTCTATTTACAAGCAGCTGTGAACAAAAAAAAATACATAAGACGCCATAATTCTAGCACATCTGACGACCTCCGAAGACAAGTGGCGCATACGCCGGTTTTCAAGATATCGCCAACTCAGAGGTCCCGGGTTCCTGGGCGGCTTAATGCAGAAAACACTTTTTCTACATTTTCTCCTGGCCTGGGTGTTTGTGGTGTCTTGGTTGTTTCTGATTCCATGACATACTTATGTCTTAAGCTGCTTACTTTGGGATCAGAGCAATGTATGTGATGTTGTCCCTATCTATGTACATATTTATCTTTATCTTATTATAGGACGACCCACAAGATGACCAATGTTCAACAGTGGACTTTTGTAAGGCCGTAAAGGTGCTGATAAAGTAATATAGACGTAAATAGTTTAATGGTTATATTCGACTATTGTCGTAAACCACTTCGACACAAGCATTTCAGCTTAGAGTGATTAACAGGAATACTTATACTGATATTTGGCATTGCTTATACTATTTTCAAAAAAGAATAAAATATTGAGCGCATTGATTTAGATATAGATAGATAGATAGGGACAACATCACATACATTGCTCCGATCCCAATGTAAGATGCTAAAGCACTTGAGGTATGGGAATCGGAAACAACGAAGGCACCACAAACTGTAGAAAAAGTGGTTTTTCTACATTGACCCGACCGGGAATCGAACCCGTGACCTCGGGATGGCGACACTTTGAAACTCTGTGTTTACGCCACTCATCCACGGACGTCGTCAATGTCGATCGTTGCAAGTATTAATTTCAAAAAAGAATAACAAAATATTGAGATATTGAGCGCATTGGTTTCTTACATGTTTTGCCTCAAGGCCCAATAATATACACGTTCCAGGTGTATAAGTTATAATAATATTTATAAATGGGGAAAATATAGGTCTAACACAATTATCCTGCAAAATCATACGTATCGTTTTGCAACGTGACTTCGTTTAAAACATGCTTCTCAATAAAAACGAATTGTGATTTTATCGAGGAATAAATTCATGTATTGGAGTTGTTGAGACTAAAATTGTCATTGCTAATAAGGCCCCCCGGCATACACCATAACATTGTTCATAAAATACAAGGAAAGGACGTCAAATCTGTAAAATTAATACACGGACTTATGTCCGTTGAAAAAACAATCGTTATTTTTTTTTAATCGATAAATTATTAGTGTATAGGTTTATATACGAACATACATATTACCATAATGATTTCTTTCTTTTGATTTTATCGCGTTTTTAATCAGTCCCCCCGTGACCACGGATGCTGTAAAGCATCCGAACCGTCGGGAAGTAAAAATAGTTTGAAAAAGGAATTAAAAACGCGATAAAACCATTTGGACAGCAATGCCTAGAGTCGTCTACCTCAGTATGCGAAAAATGGTTGAAGAAAACAACAACCTCTATTTGCCAGCATTTTAACGGCTGAAAGAAACTTACTAATATTAGGCAAGGAGGTATGTAACACTGACGAACATTGGACTTGTCATAACTCCTGAAACGTCGAAAATATCACGTAAAACATGTCTACACTTATTGATTCTTGTTCTTGAGGATGACGACATGTGATCATCGTATTCATAAGGATATTTAAAAGTCCACTGCAGGATAGGCGTCTTTCCCATAGTTATATGAGAGACTTTATAATCGCCACGATTTGCTAACGGATTGGCGTTAGCAGTACCAGACACCTAGCAACGTAGACGCTTCTGCCAACCACCGGATGGTTTTTACTGCTTTTCCCTTAGGCTCGGTATATCTTACATAGTCACATCTTATATCTTACATTTCGATGTAATATGAATAATATACTTTGGTATATTATCACATATTACAAGATATTGAGCGAATTGATTTATTCACGTAGTCACGATAGCCGAGTGGTTGGGTGGTCGGAATTTCGAGTCAACAGACCCGAGTTCGATCCCCAGGTGGTGGGCTCGTACCAATGGGTTTTTCTAAAACCTATGTACGAATTACATCGTTGGCTTGGACATAAAGACGGCGACGGGTTCACCACCTGTCACGTTGTCCCGAAAATATCTTTAGTGGAAGGTGGGTCGTAGGGACTTAATTGTCTAGACCAGACCTCTGTCTACCCCTGTATTGGGAATTGCGTGAAGATATTATTTATTTATTACAAAAACTCCTTTAGAAAAAAATATTCACGCTAATCCCAATACTGAGGACAGTGGTCAAGACAATTTTAACCTTTCGACCCACCTTCCACCGAAGACATTTTGAGACAACGTGACAGGACTGCATATCGCCGTCTTTCGATCCAAAACAACAATGTAAATCGTCACCTACCTTTCGGCTATCGCGAGATATCACTCAAAAACCATTCAAAAGCACGATTTGCCTTCTAGAACATTCGCGCGTTTGGTTATTGGCATTGCAAAAAAGGGTCCCCCCGACGCGATCAGATTATAAGCTTGCAAGTGATTCTAAAGAGGCTGAATTTAAATTTCGCGACCGACGCATGACTAAGTGGGCACGAGTGCACTTTGCAATGTTGATCAATGAATGCTGAATCGAGAAGAAAAAAACTTATACATACGCAAAGATTACGCGGTGGCCGTGCAAATTCGACCCAAAATAACACTCGGATAACTAAGGAAATCATAACGAAATAATACTACTAACGCATGTCAAATAACAAAAAAAATCTTCACGCAATTCCCAACATAGACAGAGGTCTAGTCTAGACAATTAAGTCCTTCCACCGAAGATATTTTCGGGACAAAGTGACAGGTGGTAAGCCCGTCGCCGTCTTTGTATGCAAGCCAACGAATTATATCGTTCATAAGTTTTTGAAAAAGCCATTGGTACGAGCCTGCCACCTGGGGATCGAACTAGGGTCTCTTGACTCAAAATTTCGAACACCCAACCACTCGGCCATTGCGATTTTGTTGTGCCATGTCAAATAATGCTCAACATTCTATTTTTTATTTATTTTTTAATTATTATAACGCCACGCATTACCCAATATTGGCGTAGACAGAGGTCGAGACAATTTAGTCCATTTTCGACTCACTTCCATCGTCTTCTCAAACCACCGGTATATTACATTTACATAGTACACATTTATATTCATCACACAAATGTGAGCCCCTAGCGAGATTTGAACCCAATCAAACAAATCTCTAGCTAAGCTATCGTGTGGTTTTTTTTATCTTAAATACTTATATATATATATATATATATATATATATATATATATATATATATATATATATATATATATATATATATATATATATATATATATATATATATATATATATATATATATATATATATATATATATATATATATATATATATATATATATATATATATATATATATATATATATATATATATATACGTAAGTATATTGTACAGTTGGCTTAGCCACTACAACGGTGATAGGCTCACCACCGGTCACACATTTGCGAACAAACTTAAGTGAAAGGTGGGTCAAAAAGACTTGATGATTGTCTAGATCTCTGTCCACCTCAATGTTGTAAAAATGCGTAGATACAAAAACAAATTAAGATTCTGGTGCATGGTCTTTTAATGCGACTGTATTGTCGTCAAACATTTGATATCAACCAACTTTCGCAGTTCTTATACTCAAACGACTTCTCTCCCACATACATTTCCATAGCTTTCTTTCTCTATATCTCAGTTTCTCATCGAGGTAAGCGATACATTTTATTCAAGAACACTTGCTAGTACAAGATCTTTCGTTTAAGCATTCGCCTAGTTAAATTTAATGGAACATACAACTTATATTATTTAACGTCCTCCGGGGACGAGGGGCGTACACACTGGTTTTCCCAGTCAGGTCAATGTAGAAAACACTTTTTCTACACTTTCTTGGGTCTGGATGTTTGTGGCCCCTTCGTTATTTTTGAATCCACAACACAAAAATTAAGCTGCTTACTTTTCACAGAGCAATGTATGTGATGTCGTATCTATTTGTATTTATTTAAAAAAAAACATTAAATGCTGCAGAAAGCTGGGTGGGTCCTTTATAATTTACTTTGGAATCTTATGTCACGGTAGCAGAATGATTCGGTGATCGGAATTCTAATCAAAAGACCCAAGTTCGCGGGCGAAACCGCAGATAATCTAACGTAGAGTAGAGACTAAATAATGCATAATATACAAACGCGTATCATACTTGAATTAACATTTCACGGAAACAACTCCTTAAACGCCAAAATTAAAAAAATAATTTATTCTCTATATAGTACTATTATTCATTGACAGAGGTCATCGAACTCCGAGTAGTAATTAGATTCTATATTTTTACGTTGTCGATTCAGAGAAAATAAGCCGTGAACTACGGAAAGACAGAGAAAGCAAGTGATCCTGAAAAAGCATAACTCTTTCTGCGTCTATCGTATACTAAACTCTAACAAATTACGCATTTGGTCTAAGTTACGTAAGAAACAAATTTAAAATCCAACTGAGTTCATAATTACCTAATTAAATCGTGAGTCTATTTTCTTTCAAAGTTACTACAGAGTGTTTACAAATAAAGGCAGAAACATGGCAAAAATTGTAAGATCAATGCACAGTATATCTTCTGACCTTATGGGGTCGACGAATAAAATATAACGTTTATTCTTAGACTGTCTCGACTTATCTCCGCCCACACGGCATAATAGTGACGTAAGACATCAAAGAAAAAAAGATGAAAACTTTTTTTTTTCATTGTAGTATACCATGTAATTCTATTGTGCCTGAGCATTAGTGTTTTGTTGAAGAACCCTTCAAAGGCTAAAGGAAAACACTAAAAATAACTAATAACCCTATAGTCGCACTAAATCGTTGCGCCATTTTCCCTGATCATAAGTATTTAAAGTATTAAGTACATTTTGAAGGTCTAGAAGGGATAGTTTCGACTCAGACATTACTTCATTAAATTCAGTATTATAGAGATGTTATTATGAAATTATATTTCACAATGCCGCATGCAAAATAAATACGTGGCATTTCTTAGACCAAAGAGAAGAAGAGCATAACCCTCGCTCTCAGAGATGCGTGCACAAACTACAGAATGCATGGTTGGTGCTCCATAATACACTTATTTCATTTTACATGCAGGATTGCGAAAAATCATTTAGTAATGCATAGGTTCTAAAGGGACTCCAAATCAGTAAGATTGCCATGAAGACAAAAGGTAATATATATTATAAAAATTTCTCAAATTGTCTCTATAATAAACAAAAGACGACTAATAAAAATAATTTATAAAGCGTCAATTGCTTAATGATTTACGAATTAGTTGGAGTGGTTAAAAGAAATACTAGTAATTAATTCCTTTACATTAAGTTAACACTTAGAGAATTCTGCAGAAAGCTGGGTGGATCCTTCATAATTTACTTTAGAATCTTATGTCACGGTAGCAGAGTGGTTCGGTGATCAGAATTCTATTCAAAAGACCCAAGTTCGCGGGCGTATGTGTGTGATGTTGTCCATATCTATAAGTATGTGTTTACTTAGAGAATACCCTGATAATTAAGAGTACTATTTTACAGAAAAAAAAAAGAAGGGGTGAATAATAAGCTCTGACAATTGAATATCTAAATAAATGGTGTCAAGAGGTCTAAATATTTTAATAAATTTCACCATTCAAGATAATTAAAAAACTCATTAATACGAACTTGGAATTCGAACTCAACTTTTAATATGAAGTTAATACCACAACTACAGGATTCTAGAAGTTCATAATTTTAATTTCATCTAAACCAAGACCTAAGTCAGTAAAAGCATACAACAGAGTAATAAATGCATATATAGATAGGGGATAACATCACATACATTGCTCCGATCCCAATGTAAGATGCTAGAGCACTTGTGGTATGGGAATCGGAAATAATGAAGGCACCACAAACACCCAGACCTGAGTAAATGTAGAAAAAGTGGTATTTCTACATTGAATGGACTGGACGTCGTCAATCATCTTCAACAGTAATTGAATAAACATTCAACTATGCACTGAAACTGATATGGTAATTTAATTAGTGTACTATCTATACAGAAAACAAAGAACATAGCACTCTTGTTCCACAATCTTACAAGCAAATTTAAATATTTAAACAGGTAGCCCATCACCACTGATTGGTCATTATGTGCAAAGTAATTAATTTTTATAGATATACACACATCAATGTTCAATTGATAGTGAAATGGTTTTAGAATGTTTATCAGTTCAAATAAATCCAAATAAAACTTATGAAATTAGAGCACAATGTTTATTAATAATAAACATGTTCTCATAACAAAGATAAAGATTAAGTGACATTACCCAAGTTTTTTTTTAATATAAAATATGGGGGCAGAGGAGCAATTGGCTCTTACAACTTAACAACTACAATACCAAAGGAATAGCAGATGCATTGCAGGACTTTGAGAAAGAAATAGGCTTTTTTCTAAAACATTATTTACACCTCTGGCTAGTGGAATGACTCAAGTATTAATAATGTGTAAATATAAATCATAAATTCTGAAAATTTATCTGAAATCATTTTTTCAACAACCTGTGAAACTGTTGATAACTGCTGATATTATAATAGTGAAATTAACTGCATTTAATGAGTTAAATATCATAAAATTTAATAAAGACATACTCCATGTTTATTTTATTATCCAGGTGATTAACTAATAACATAGAGCGCCGATTTCTTCTAAAGTAAACTATATGATTAGAATTTTAGGCTTGGACACTATAAAGGCGACTGGCTCGCCACCTGTCACTTTGTCCTAAATGAGCTCCATTGAAGCGATACTATATTATATTTTATAATATAGTTATAGTACTATAATATATAATATAGTATGATGTAATATATAAATAAAATTGAAATGTCCGTTTGTAATTTACTAAGTGCATAAGTACTTACATAAAAATTTGAAGACTATCTGTTTGTCTATCTGTTTATTTCAGCTAATCTGTGAAAGGGCTGGACCATTTTTAACAGTGAATGTCACGGGCAGATAGCAGATGTTAAAATGAGTTTCTTTTATTTTAGAAAAATAACTGAGATTCAACAGCCGGTGTTAAACCTTGGGCAAAGCCACAGAGGGGGTAGTTAGTATGTATATAATCCTTAATTGCTTCCAATTCAACAACAAAAGTGGTTTAGCTACTTATTTCGGGATCAAAGTAATGCCTGTAATGGTGTCCATATCTATATATAAATATATAAAAATGTATGAAGATAAATCCTAAATCTAAAATGAAACTTTAAGTACCTTATATATTTTAAGTAGTTATAATTGTAAGATTTATACTTAAAATATAGGAGAGAACCGAACAAGATAATGCAATAAGCAGTATCTTAATGACAAAAATTGTAACAGTTTTAATATCTTGTAACAATATTACTATATTTATTATAGGTATGTTCAATGTTCATAAATATTTTATGAAATGTTGTTAAGTTCCCCAATTATAAGTAAATGTTGGCATATTAATATTTTAAGTAATAATTTCCAGGAAATGTCAAACTTCCAGGAAAAACTACATAACACACACTTCTAACAATTTTTATATTTGTTTGGAAGATTTAATATATTATAGTATGAAAAATATAGCAGTTCCAATAATATCACATACATATATGATGAATAAACAATTTTTTTTTAAATGGTTAAAAAATATTTTTTTTAACATTTTTAGTCAGCCAAGTGGTGGTACTCGTCATGGGGTTAATCCATTCTTCAAGTAACCAAAGAAGTGACTTTGGAAAAAGTCTATAAAATATACCGTAGGCTATAAACAGATATCTGACAGATATGTTAACTCAAAAAATGTGAAACCAAATATTCGAGAGAATGGTGACAGGCAGAAGTATCTAACATCTGATACTATGCTCAACAATCCTACTAAGCATGGTGATTATGGAAAACCCTTATGGGAGAGTACAAGTCACAATAGCCGAGTGGTTGGGTGGTCGGGATTTCGAGTTGAGAGACCCAAGTTTGATCCCCAGATGGCAGGCTCGTACCAATGGGTTTTTCAAAAACTTATGTACGAATATATCATTGGCTTGGACATAAAGATGACGACGGGCTCACCACCTGTCACGATGTCCCTAAAATATCTTCTGTGGAAGGTGGGTCAAAGGGACTTAATTGTCTAGACCAGACCACTGTTTACCCCTGTATTGGGAATTGCATGAAGATATTTATATACTTGGTTATTTATACTAAATCTAATATCTAAATGTTTATAAAAACTTGAATTTGAATAGCAATTGTGGTATGAATAAATATAAAGTTTGCCTATTAACAGGTTTAAAGCATTTATCAAAGAAAAACTGTACAAAGAGGGTTATGATAATATAAATGAAAATATTAATGTCTGTAACCCCTGGAAATGAGTTGATCGCTCCCATGCTATTTCTAATTAATTTATTGTTGTTTTCTAATTAAATCTGATAAAATTGTATTTCTTTTATAAAAAAAAGTTAAAAAAGAGAATACCTACAGAGTTTAAAAAATGATGATCGGTGGATGAATGTTACTTATATCAATAAATAAATTATTTGATTAGATTTGATTTGAATATTAACCTCCCTTCTTCCAGTAGGTGTTGCAAGAAAAGAATAAGAGAAAAGTCTTGGAAAAGAACAAAAGAAAAACTTTGGCAGACAGCAGAGCTTAAGGTGTATGGTGTTTGGTACTGCAACCCTGCTACAAGAGAGATCTATGTTTTACAGGGGACTATACGAGGCTGTTATGAAGTTATACATAACATGTTCATTATATGATTGCACACGGTACATACATAGTATATGCATAAAACTTTGATGATGTGAAAATTGTTTATTTTTTTAACTTAAATTTTTATTGATTTATTATCAATTCTTCATATTTAACATACCATATAGCAAAAATAGAAGATAAATATTGAATAGCAGATAAGAAAATATAATATTTAATATCCCATGCAATTTTTAGATAATTTTTATAAGAAAGTGCAGTGATGTAGATGCATCAGCAAAAGCTACTAATCTATTAATTTTGTAATATAATATAATAATTATTAATCATACAAAAGAAGTAGAAAAATTTTATATACCCATGTACTATAAGTGTATAAACTGTTTTGTCTAAATATTCTCAAATAGCATATGTTTCAGACCATACCTTCTATATGTACTCTTCACTTATTCTATACCAGATAATTATTGACATAGCATAAATTTAGTTTAAATGCATAATGTTGAAGCAAAAAAATATTGATATATACACCTTATTATATACCAACAACTTAATATGTCACAGAAAGAAAATTAAAAAGATTTATTAATAAAATCTTACTCTGATTTATGTTGATAATATATAATTTATTGTTGATTGTATATAGATACATAAAGTCTAAGTTAAAGTAAATTTAACGTGTAATATTATTACCCAAAAGCTTACCACCAGATGGCAAAGTGAAAATCACTGTTTCAGAATACTCTAAAGATTGACGTTTAGTCGAGTGATCAAAATATAGATTATCTATCGCCAAGGAAAACAAAAGATGTAATAGATAACGGTTTGTAAGATACGGCAAGGCGTTGTTTCAGCGGTAAAATGGTAAACAAAACATAAACCGGAACTATAACTTATTATTAGAAATAACAAAAAAAAACTTTAATTTTGGACACATACGTGATCCAAGTTAAGGAATAGGATTCAATATTACGTTACTTTTTGCAAAATTCAGGCCTATGATTCATATTGAATGGGCCGCGTATCAAAACCAAAATAAAACTTATGCTGCGAAAATTTCCACAAAAACACAAACAAGGTGGCTTTATGTGCACATTTGCATTGCAACGGAGCTCACGTCATCAATTTTTTAACATTCAACGGAGACGAAATTCAATAGGCGAGCGGCACATGTGGGGGACGCCATTCTTGAAGCACCTTTCTTGGTATCAAAATGACAAGTCTTTGTCGGGGAAGTAACCGAGAACGACACAAATTCACACATCTTTTAACATCACATTATCACATATTACAATCAAAACTTTATTTTTACCTTAAAACTAATGTATGTTCCGAATTACAGCACGATTTCTAATAAAATTTATTATTTCCATACCTGTGAATGCGCTCTCAAACGCAAGCTGATCACGTGACTTGGTAGTGATGTGCCATTACTATAATAAACCGAACAACATACGGTTTTAGGAATGGCCAGTTTTAAAGTAAATTTGGATATATTAATTTTCATCATTATCAGTATTGTAAGCACTCAGCTTTTTTTTTACAAAAAATATTTTTGTTATTAAAAACCTGCAAAAAAAATTATGGATTATTTATCTCCATGTATATGTAGGCAAAATATGAAATCTATGCGATAACGGAGAAACTGATTAAAGGCCGGAAAAAATTAATGCAGTAAGAGTGCCCAATCCCACATATCTTTTTTTTAAAGTTATATATTGAGCCAAGTCCATCGAGTTACGCGATGAGGTTAGCAAGTGACCAACAATTTGTGGGACTAGTCAATACATATCAAACAATATTAAAATATTGAAACTATGTATTGGAGCAGGTAACATATTAGGTAACGGTATCACGGCTTTTCAGAAAGGCAGAACATGTGTGAAAATAATTTACATTAGTAATAATGTCACACTACCAATAATAACAACACACTGGTTCGTCGTTTTTAGTGACTTGTTTCGGTCGATATTATCCGTTCAAAATGAATTATCATTTAATAAAACCATATAATTGTATCGGGGTGTAGTATTATAATTTATATGCGGTGGACTTAAATTTAAAACTTTATATAAACCTTAAATTTTTTTCATTTTAGTTTAACTGGACCACTCAAAGTCTTCAGTCAACGTTTAAGATTTAAACATTTGGTAGTTTACTTCGTACGGTTTACTGTCACAAACAATGGCTAATCTATTAAAAAATCGAGTGAAGATCACCAATTTGAAAAGTGTTGTATTTAGGTCAAATGGGCAGATCATTTGCAACAATATTAAAGAAATATACTAGGTGAGGGATTCAAAAGAAAAATGTTGTGCATTTCTACTGTACTAATTAATCTGCCCATTTCCAATCAAAATTTACATTCTAGAGTTTCTTAAACTAAAATCTTTAAAAATACACTATTTATCAATGATATAAAAATATATTGATCACTATTGTTAAATTTTTTCGTTACTTAACTTTGTTACATATAATCATTTACCTTGTTTTGATACATTTTACAATTAAATTACATTAATATTAAAAAATTAAACTCATTTCATCTTTTTAATATTTCGATATTAAAACTTATCACTATTTATATGTGAAACTATCAAATCATATCAAAAGTGACACTACTATATTTGGATTTGTAGCTATTGCGAGTGTGGTTCGACGCCAATTTGTTACGGGGATCACCCGATATGATGAGGTTCATATGTTATTTTTTAAACTAGTGTTAGAAATTACAACACAAAATTTGATCCTTTTTTGTAGCTTGATAAAATAAATCAGCATAAAGCAGCTTCTATTGAAATCAAGATCATTCAAAAAATATTGTAGATTATCGTAGTGTAATAAATACCAAATATACCAAACTGCCTCAGAAATTAAATGAGTTTAAACTGGTAAGGTTTTCTCTGAAAATGAGGCGGCAAATAAACTTGCAGTGAACCCGATGGCAAGTGATTTATGATGTCCATATTATACCCGTAACACCATAAGAGCTGTAGGTCCATTAAGTGGTTTTGTTATGTCGAGTACATTACAAAACCGTGAGTGTGTGAGAGAGTGAGTACATTATATTAAGTGGTTTTGTAATGTCGAGTACATAGATACTAGGCATAGGCGTGTTTGTTTTTTCCTCAAATGGTAACATCAGAAATATCCTATATTAGGTTTTCATATCATATAAAATTATTTGTTCTTCGAAGTTTGAATGTATGCTTCATCGATAGAAATTTTTTACTCTTTCACAGTTTCGTAGTGATATAAGAAGAAAGAGGCAAGAGAAAGTCCAAAGGTATTCTCTTTTTTGAATCTTATTTCCACATTTTTTTTTCATGACGATACAATATTGAACTAATTTTTTTTAGAAATACATCCGGAGGTTATTGGCTAATATCATTATCATACATCGATATTGGTATCGATATCTTAAACAGTTTTCAGATATCGGTAACAGAAGTAACGACTTAGAAATAAAAATTGCTATAGACTTCATGAACGAGAAAAAAAAAAACAGACAAAAGAAGCAGTGCAAATAATACCAATATATAGATGATTTCTTTTGGACTTTATGGTCTAGAAAGTTAAAAAACAGGATAGATAAGATTATCACAAATTACAGGTTCCGGTTTTTTTGTCAAAAATATCGACCCGTCAATTGCGTTTCTGATTTCGGTCATAGAATTGATATGGACATAATATTAATCCACTATATATAAATTACGTTTAAATTAACCGATAATCTTACTCTATATACGATTTTACTAATAATAAAGATCGATCTTATAAATCGATTTGAATTGTGGGCAAAAAAAATTAATGGCTACTAGACGGACCGGTTGTAAATCTCGGGTTTCTTGATTCGAAATTCCGACCACCCAACCACTATCGTGATTGGCTATCGTGACTTACCGTTTGGGCACTAAACATGGTTTAAAGTCATGCAAGTTTATATGCGTGTAGCATATAAACTTTGCTGTTACAATAAAGTGACCGCACAGCCCTTAGCAGTGGGCCATTCACACCATACCCCGGCAACAGTTCTAAAATTTTCTTCCTTACAACCTTATCAAACGCCTTCTCAAGATCCACAAAAGCACAGAAAATCTTCTGGTTAGCAGCCAGAAGCTTTTCTGTGATCATACGGAGAGAAAACATTTGATCCAACCCATCCATTCAAATGACCATATACAAAAATTCTCTCGTTTCCCCTAACCAAATCTAGAACTTCTCCAACATTCTCCCAAAACTCCTTCAACTCATCCCTGGATGACCAAGCTATCGGCGTACAATCAGCCATAACTTCTACAGTCACAATTTAAAGTGAACTCAAGACGAATTCACAATCTTATATTCAGTCATAGCATTGACCAATCGAGACGACAGCAGCATCCCCACTCCCTGGCAGGCGTACTCGCTTTCCGGGATTCCGGACCAAGGTGCGAAATAAATCGCTTAAAAACGTCTTATACTTACTTTTTGAATGAACATTTGACATCAGTATAATAGTTAAATTTAAATAAATATCTGATAGTAAATAATTGAATACATTCAGAAAAAAAAAATATAACAAAACATCAATCTAAATATCATTTTTTAGCCGTAGTTAGTCCAATATTTAGAAAATAAAATTTTAAAATTTCACCTGTCACAGTATCGTAAGGCATTATTTGCCATATGGTATTGCCACAGTCACATATATCGCACAATTCCCCCCCTATCTATCTGTTAAAATTTGAAACATTTTTCTCACTCGAGCCGAACGCGAACACCGTAAGGCTTTAGTCGGTGCGAAACGGGCTCGCACTGACTAATGCCTTACGGTGTTCACCTTTGCCGCATGTTGGCGGGGCCACAGGAACGCTTTAGCACATGACCCCAAGGAGTGAAACGAAAGAAACGAGTACCTTATGATTATGTCACAAGAATTTACCATCATGGATGGCTATGTAGGTTGATGGTAAAATCATCTATAAAGTGTCAGACCAAAATTAAGCTCAGGATCACGGGCAGCACCGTTGATTGTGTGGGGTCTACAGTAAGCTTACTCACCAGACGAAATGCAATGTCGTACTCCTGTCTAGCCGGCCTATTAATGCAATAGCAAAAGTAGCCGCTTTGATCTACGACGTAATGAACCTCGTGAAAATTTTTCAAAATCCATTTAAAATACGCAATAAATTAAAAGATCAATGAATGATAAAATGATCAGCCTTTTCACACATGCAAATAAAGAAGAGTATAGATGTGTATTTACTTTCACACGTAAAAAAGACGCGGGCAAAATACATATGTTGCAGCAAAACAGATGAATAAGGAGCACATTCGTATTTACAAATAAAAAAACTGTGAAAAAGTGTTTTTTTTTTGTTGATAAAATTATGCTTATGAAAATTCGATTCTGATAACGATATGAACCGATTTTCTATGCAGGTACGAATGTCTTTTTATAAGAAACTAACTAGTGGCGGACAATTAAGGAAACACACCGATAATCTTAATGACGCTGACGAAATTCATACGATTAGAGATATATGTACGAGTACTGATGGAACCCTGGCACAACAGATGTCCTCTTCGGTCCACTATAACCCGACCTGGTGGGTAGCTTCACTTTTCCAGCACATCGTCCGCTGCACTGGTTTTTTACATACTCGTACTTGGAAGCAATTTTGCAAGTATCGCTATCCCTAATCTATGTTAATCTGTGCCTTTCGTCTTCCCTACAGATCTTCATTGATAAAATTATCAAAAAGTAAATATAATCACTGCATTAAAACATATGTTGTTATAGATGAATTTTCTGTGTATACCTTAAGTTAAGAATTTCCCGCTCTGGCCTGAAGGTCTAGATAACACGCCATAAACTCAAAAAAAAGAATTTCCCGCTAAATTGTGATGTTTACAAAATGTCAATTTAAGTTTTATAAAATAATGATATTATACTTTTTGATGTTATTCGAAGTTACAGAATAAATATAAAAAACAAGAGAATAAACATAAGTAAAGTTATGAAACTGAATGAAATTTTATTATAACTATAATTAACCTCCTGATATTTTCTTTTTGGCCTTTCTATTGTCAAAGAAAACTATGTCACTTCTTGAAGACATATTCCTTAGAGATGAGGCAAATGAAGCAAAAGAATTAGAACGTATAATTGAAGGAGATGATTACGATGAAAAACCTCAACAGCGCTCTGATAGTGACGATAACGGCGAAAAGGAAGATGAAGCAGGTATTAGTAGTAGTGGTTTTCGTGCAATTTTTTCCTAACAAAATCTTGTATGGGCTAAAATTCGACAAATGTTTTATTACAGAAGAAGAAAAGAGACGTGTGGATCCATCGAGCACTAAAACAAAACGTGCAGTTAAGAATCCAAGATTTGTTTTAAACCCTGCACGACTTACTGGTCCCAGGGGTATACAGGTTATCCCCGATCATTTTAAAGATTTTAAATTCAAAGGTTTGCGTAACTAGATTTGTTTTATAGAGATAATTTTTTCTAACAATGTGTAGTATAGTTTCGTGTAGTTATTTAAGACATCCAGTAGATGTTTCAGTTTTTGAGCATATAGCGATTTTTCAATTGAATTTAAGGCATTATTTACCATGATAACACATTTTTGACGAGCTGATGTATCCCTTGTTTTTATATGCTTAATTTGAGTGCGATTTGATCACTCAGCTGGTTCCACTATTATTTTTAATTATAATTTGAAGTGCTGAGCTTTGAGAGAAATGAAGAAGCTTTCTTCACACATTTACCAATACTGGGGTATAGTTCTAGAAAATTTAGTTGTTTCATGGAACGACATTTCACTGAATAATCGGACTATATAATAGTTAATGAATCTTACATTAGTCTACAAGTTAGTCTTGTCAAAAATACTTGTCATATATTAGTTTTGCAAAAATATACATATTTTAGAGACAGAAGTTATCTCTTATACCCCTAGCTTATAAGTTGTACATAAAATATTGACAGACGTGCTATTGTCCGTCAATAGTTTATACGGACAACCACAGGTACCTAGGTCTCATAATTGATAGCCGACTAAATTGGAAAAAGCATATAAGTAATGTCTGTGACCGGCTAAAATCAATTCTGACAAAATTTGTACTAATTAAAAACAAAATTGACTTTCCAATTAAATTATTGTTATATAAAGCTTTAGTTGAATCAATAACTTTGTACGGTTTGAGTAGCTATAGATTCACATTCAAAACATACATAGACAAAATTTTTGATAATCATCCCTCCTAAAGTAAAAAGTAAATATAAAAATAACTACCATATGTTGTTCGCGTATTGTAAAATAATCCCAATCCATAACAAAATCAAATATGTGCTCTTAAAAGAACAGTTTTTTAACAAAGACCTGCAAACTCTAATATCACATAGCAAAAGGTAAGGTACTCGCGCTATCTCTAATAAAAAGTTATATGTGCCTGTGTATAATAAGAATAACTATGGAAAACGCACACTCGAATTTATGATTACAAAATTAATAAACGAATTACCACCCGCATTACGTTACGAAATAAACCCAAACAACATCAAATCTAAATTAACTAACTATTACTTAGCTTTGCTACATGATAATTATATGAAATAATTGATAATAATGTTGACACATCATTAGGACACTTGAACGCATTTGTTTCTTTTCTTTTTTATGTGCTCGTCATTGTTATAACGACAAAAACATTCGCACATAATCTACCCTCACTAAAAATTCCTATATCATGTTCGTAATTATTAATGTAAACTATCTAGTTTATAATAAGTAAACTGCTAAATAATGTTATCTGTATGGACGAACTCCATTGTACAAAAAAAACCACTTGGTTTTATAGTACAGTGTATTGTTGTTTTCACTTGTAATTTGTTTTTTTTTTCTGAATATAAATAAAATAAAAAAAAAAAAAAAAGAACAAATGTTGCCTCAAAATACATAAAACAGTCACAATAGCCAAGTGGTTGGGTGATCTGGATTTGAGTCAAAAAATGCCTTCTGAGGAATGTAGTTCGAAAGGATTTAATTGTCTAGACCTTTGGCTACTGCTTTATTAGGAATGGTGTGACCATATTGTCCTTACCCAAATCACAGTCTGCACCCAAAGTCATTAGGTGATTGGCTCTTGTTATAAATCTCTAACTTTCAGGTTTTTTTTAAATACATTAAAAAGTTCCATGTACCATCATGTCACCTATAGGGTAAAAATAAACCATATTTATATATCACTGTCAGATTTCTTTTCTTTTTAGAAGTTTTAAGCCCTTATATAAATGTCTGAATGAATTGCTGCTAGTTTTGCAGTCATACACACAATTCTTAGATCAAAAAGCCAAATTAAATTATAATCTTAACGTTTTAGGTAAAGGTCATGAAAAAGAAGATTTGGACTTGGTATTAAAAAAGCTAGAACACTGGGCTTATAGACTATATCCTAAGTTCCAATTTGAAGACTGCTTGAAAAAAATTGAGATACTAGGCAAGAAGAGGCCTGTAATGGTATGTGCAAATAATTTAAATAAATTTTTGATAAATCTTGTATTGTTAATAATATTTTAATTATATTATATAATATAGCACACCACTCAAAATAAGTTTTTATTTTTGTCTGGAGTGGTTCATGATGCTAGTCAAATGATGGACTTGAACCTGTCATGAATGAATGATAGCAGAATGGTTTAATGATCGGAATTCAAGTCAAAAGACCTGAGTTTGATGCTCATGTGGAAGGCTCATATCAATGGGTTTTCTCAAGAACTTATGTATGTTTTATGTCATTGATTTTGATATAAAGAATGGCTACAGGCTCAACACCTGTCTCATTGTCCCAAAAAAATTCTTTTAGGTGGAAGGTGGTTTGAAAGTTTTTTCATATGTAATATATATATGTTAACCGATTTATGCATAAGTTATTTCAAACCAAATTAATAAGTATATACATGTCACAGGTTCACTTGCACAAAATTAGATCAGATCAATATATCACTGAAGATACCATTGTCCAGAAGGATTCTAGTGATGATGAGGGTGTACCGATCGAGAGAGAGGAGGACGAGTTTGACAAGCTTCTGCAGCAGCAGATAGATCTGGCCAGATCTACACCTGGACCAGGATCTGTAAAGAAAACTGCACTGGAAAGTTCTGTAATTGAAAGGTATGGATGTTTTTCCTACAAAATTCAAAAAAGGGCAGACTTTCATTCATTCTTTAAAATAATATTTGTTAAATACATACATTGCTCCCAAAGTAAGTAGCTTAAACACTTGTATTATGGAATCAGAAACAACAAAGGTACTACAAACACATAGACTGAAGAATATGTAGAAAAAGAATTATAAATAAAAATTTAGGAAAATGGTTTTGACCCAATCGGGAATCGAATCCGAGACAGACCGATCAGAGCTGACAACACGATGATAATGTCTGAATGCTACTCGTCTACTGAGATGGTGTTTATTTTAAGTTACTCAAACTACTTTTGCACATTATTAACCAATTTGTCTTGAATGTAGGGACCTGTTCACTCTTTGGCTACGGATAGACAGCGACGACCACCATCGCGTCTATGACTGCCTCTGTAGGTCCCTCAGAGGTAATACCGAAACTGACTGATTCATCGACCACATCGATGAATCGATACAGCAGATTATATCCGTACTCGGCGAATGGCTACGTTCTCAAACCAATGATCATGCGAGATCTGTTTTTGTTTTTGCCTGCCATATGATCTGCTGGTTACTTCGCCAACGCGGGTTCTGGATGTGGAGGATCATATACCTTCCCTGCTGGATCTTCTGCTGACCTCTCATCCGGACGGCTGTATGGTCTCCGTCGATGCCTCTTTGGGTTCTACAGAAAACTGGCTGATCGGATCCTCACCTCATCATGTGCCACCCTGATCATGTGCCCAAGGATTTACGATGTTTTGGTCGCGTAATAGATCGTGGATCCTTGGTTTGGTAGCACCTGCAGAATGGTATCTCCATTATTAGGCCATTACTACCATCTCTGCACAGAGAGGACAACTCGTTGGCCCATGACTCAAACGACAAAGCCGATCTTCTGGGTTCTCTTTTTACGTCCAACTCGAGTCTCAATTACAGGGAGAACTCATCCGGTTTTCTCAGTGCGCAAAGCACTCTAGTGGGCCCGATGGAATCCCTATTGTGATGAGGATGTGTGCTCCAGAGTTGGCACCGGTTCTAACACGTGTTTGCCGGTACTCCTACTCTCTAGACGTCCCGAAGGCATGGAAGACACCTTTGGTGCACCCGATCCTTAGGAAAGGCGACCGCTCAGATCCGTGCAACTACAGAGCGATCGCCTTATATACTGCCAGCTCTTGTGATACTTAGAGGAGCACCAGTTGATTAGTGACCGTCAGCACGGCTTGTCGGGGTCGCTCAGCTGGTGATCTCTTTTTGTGTATCTCCCTCATTGATGGGCGGAGGCAGTAGAAAGCAAGAAGGTGGTAGTTAGTCTGGACATAGCGGAAGCCGGGTATGGCACAGAGCGCTTCTCTCGAAGCTTCCGTCATATGGGCTTCCCGATAAATTTTGCAATTAGGTCACTAGTTTTCTCACAGACCGGAGCATCATGGTTATAGTTGACAGTGCAAGCTCAGACTCCAAGCCTGTGAACGCTGGTGTCCCACAAGGCTGTGTGCTGTCGCCAACTTCGTATATTTTGCATATCTGCATATATAATAATATGATACAAATTAGTAACATTCATGGCTATGCAAACGACAGCACTGGTGATGCCTTATACATCGGCCGTGCCAATATTTCTCGAAACGTTGACGAGTACCGAAACAAACTTGTGCCTGAAGTCGAGATTTTGAGAGACAAAATCTCGGACTGGGGCCGACTAAATTTAGTTCAGTTCAACCCTAAAAAGACACAAGTTTGCGCGTTTTCCGCTAAAAAGAAACCCTTCGTCGTGTCACCTCATTTAGAGAGCACTCCTCTAGTTGCCTCAGCCAGTATCGGAATCCTTGGCGTCGACATATCGAGCGACGTTTAAGCGACGTAAATAAAACCTTCAGGGATAGGAGTAAATATTTATGCGCATATTGTTATCAATGAGATAGGTAGTAAATAAAGAAATAAAAATAGTTAAGGTTAGGAGAACAAGGCTTAAATTTGGTCATTATTACAACAGCCGCCATAAGCAAAACCACATGCATGTTAAAGGATAGGTTTAAGCTTTATAACAATGAAGTTCACCCTAGTCTTTAATTTTGTACATTGATTTCAGGTCTGTAACTGCTCCAAAGCAACATCTTCTCCATCAATCAGTGAAGAACAAAGAGAAAGAATGATTAGAAGTAGAAAACTGGCTGATCGGATCCTCACCTCATCATGTGCCACCCTGATCATGTGCCCAAGGATTTACGATGTTTTGGTCGCCCTAATAGATCGTGGATCCTTGGTTTGGTAGCACCTGCAGAATGGTATCTCCATTATTAGGCCATTACTACCATCTCTGCACAGAGAGGACAACTCGTTGGCCCATGACTCAAACGACAAAGCCGATCTTCTGGGTTCTCTTTTTACGTCCAACTCGAGTCTCAATTACAGGGAGAACTCATCCGGTTTTCTCAGTGCGCAAAGCACTCTAGTGGGCCCGATGGAATCCCTATTGTGATGAGGATGTGTGCTCCAGAGTTGGCACCGGTTCTAACACGTGTTTGCCGGTACTCCTACTCTCTAGACGTCCCGAAGGCATGGAAGACACCCTTTGGTGCCTTTGGTGACTGCCTTTGGTGCACCCGATCCTTAGGAAAGGCGACCGCTCAGATCCGTGCAACTACAGAGCGATCGCCTTATATACTGCCAGCTCTTGTGATACTTAGAGGAGCACCAGTTGATTAGTGACCGTCAGCACGGCTTGTCGGGGTCGCTCAGCTGGTGATCTCTTTTTTGTGTATCTCCCTCATTGATGGGCGGAGGCAGTAGAAAGCAAGAAGGTGGTAGTTAGTCTGGACATAGCGGAAGCCGGGTATGGCACAGAGCGCTTCTCTCGAAGCTTCCGTCATATGGGCTTCCCGATAAATTTTGCAATTAGGTCACTAGTTTTCTCACAGACCGGAGCATCATGGTTATAGTTGACAGTGCAAGCTCAGACTCCAAGCCTGTGAACGCTGGTGTCCCACAAGGCTGTGTGCTGTCGCCAACTTCGTATATTTTGCATATCTGCATATATAATAATATGATACAAATTAGTAACATTCATGGCTATGCAAACGACAGCACTGGTGATGCCTTATACATCGGCCGTGCCAATATTTCTCGAAACGTTGACGAGTACCGAAACAAACTTGTGCCTGAAGTCGAGATTTTGAGAGACAAAATCTCGGACTGGGGCCGACTAAATTTAGTTCAGTTCAACCCTAAAAAGACACAAGTTTGCGCGTTTTCCGCTAAAAAGAAACCCTTCGTCGTGTCACCTCATTTAGAGAGCACTCCTCTAGTTGCCTCAGCCAGTATCGGAATCCTTGGCGTCGACATATCGAGCGACGTTTAAGCGACGTAAATAAAACCTTCAGGGATAGGAGTAAATATTTATGCGCATATTGTTATCAATGAGATAGGTAGTAAATAAAGAAATAAAAATAGTTAAGGTTAGGAGAACAAGGCTTAAATTTGGTCATTATTACAACAGCCGCCATAAGCAAAACCACATGTATGTTAAAGGATAGGTTTAAGCTTTATAACAATGAAGTTCACCCTAGTCTTTAATTTTGTACATTGATTTCAGGTCTGTAACTGCTCCAAAAGCAACATCTTCTCCATCAATCAGTGAAGAACAAAGAGAAAGAATGATTAGAAGTAGAAAACTGGCTGAAGAAAAGCGACTTGCGAGGCTGAAAAATAATGTCTCAATGAATACTACCATAAGTGATAACAAAGAGAGTAATGTTACAACACATACAACACTGAAATATTCAACAGAGACTATAAATGCCGAACAAACAATTGAAGCTAATCCTGTTATTAATATTGATATAGATGATACTACAAAACCTAAAAAGCACAATAGAACAAATGTTATTGATAGTTCAGATGAAGAAGATGATGTAATGTCTGTAAGTGAACCAGTTACAGTAGATATTCACAGTAACCGTAATAATGACATTATAGTCTCTGATTATAACCCTAATAAGTTTAATGGAGAAAATAAAACAGTAAATGATTTCGATGGTATTTTAAATCATGTTAATGAAAAAGATGATATTGCCATAAGCAATAAAAATGAAGATATTGCAAAGATAAAACATCTCGATAAGCCAAATCAAACTGATACCTTAAATAATACAATTAATTTTGATATCATATCGGAAAATAAAGAACAAAACAATGATTGTGATAATAAAATAGATAATATGGAAACACAGATAAACATAGATGAACATAAAACCTTTAGTGATGAAATAGAAATAAATTCTAATCAAAATGAAAGAGAAGTAACAAACCATGAAAATAATTCTAAGTCATTAGGGGAAGCAGAAACTGTATCATATGTAGAACAATCGCAAACTATAACGAATACAATTTTGATTGACAAAAATGTAGTTAAATCTAATGCAAATGATGCGAAAATTGTTGATGATATACCTACAATTAACAAAGAAGATTCTGTTAAAGCAAAAGAATCTGAAATGAAAAATCCATTTGAGAATGATGGAAAGGAAGCGATGAAACTGAATGAAGATATTTCAAAAGATCTAGATGATGATTTAATGGATGTAGATTTTAGTGAAGATTTTTAAGTTATTGTATTAACATTAAAATATTTACACTGCGGTGCGTTTTATTCTTGTTATACTTACCCTGTATTCAGACACGTCCGCCTACGGAAAAATATCCTTGCATTTAATTTTTATTGCCGTTTGGAAGCAAATTATTAGAATTAAACTAATGAACCTCACTGCAATATTTACCTCAAGCAAGCTAATAAGCGTAACAAAATGTTTGATTTTAGGATCTTATATTATCGTAATGGTGGTATAGAAGTAAAAAATATATTTATTAACGGATGTTGGAAAAGGCGAGATGAAAATAGAGAATCGGTCTCATGGCTGTCATATGTATAGTTAGGTCGTCTGTACATTGAAGGACAGTACAAAAGAATAGACAAAGATTTAAATCCAAAGTATATATATATATATATATATATATATATATATATATATATATATATATATATATATATATATATATATATATATTATTTTGATTAAATGCTCAAAGATTTTTATCATGGTACATGACTAAGCGATAGGACGATAAGAAGATGGATTATTACCAGGCCTTCCCATTTGAGGATAGGCAGAATTACCTGTGATTTCCATTCATCGTGGTTTAGAATCTTAAGGTACATGATTTTAGATTTTTCACAGCTATTGACAATGCAAGAATAAGGAATACCATCAATTCCTAGTAACGAGTCTTTAAGACCTTTCAATACTAAAAATAATTGATTTGAGGTAAAAGAGGAGTCAAATTTATAAGAATTTGACAAGTTTTCAGAAAAGTGGGAGCCCTAAGCCGAATGGTAGATATAATAGTCCCCCAAGATGACCACGGCAGAGGTTACGGAAGAGATATTGGAAATTTTTGACAAAATTGAGGCATTAGGATCAGGAATATACATATATAGAAAGAAATTAGAAGTCATAAGCCTTGTTGAAGCATGAAATGCCTTCATGATTCTGAGCACAAACAAAGCAGCAGATGACTACACTGTGAAGTTTCATGGCCAAAACGGCAACATTTAAGGCTTTGAATGAGAGGCAAATATATGTTTCTACTGGAAGGGATGTATAAAAACAGTAGAGTAGAGAGTAGAAATGTTTGACCTGAAAAAGTAACACAGTTTGGGTTCGGGACCCAAGCAGGGTTATTACTTTCACTTACCACTATCCTATTTTTTTATAGGAAAAGGGAGACAAACGAGCAGGTGGCTCACGTGATGGTAAGTGATTACCGCCGCCCATGAACACCCGCAATACCAGAAGCATAGCAGATGCGTTGCCTCCCTTAGAGTGCTGCTCCAGTAGTTAAGTAGCTTCTGATTTTACTTGAAAGGCGCAGCATCGTCATCGATGTATTTAATTTCTTTATCCAGAAAATAGGGATGAATTGAAATGTCGACTGAATTGAAGACGAAAGTTGTTGAAGATTCGCAGGGTTTAATTTTTTTGCTGATGAATTATAAATAATAAATAAATAAATATCTTCACGCAATTCCCAATACAGGCGTAGACAGAGGTCAAGTCTAGACAATTAAGTCCCTTTAACCCGCCTTCCACCGAAGATATTTTCGGGACAACGTGACAGGTGGTGAGCTTGTCGCCGTCTTTATGTCCAAGCCAACGATGAAATTCGTACCATAAGTTTTTTGAAAAACTCATTGGTACTGCCACCTGGGGATCGAACTCGGGTCTCTCGACTCGAAATTCCGACCACCCAACAGCTCGGCTAAATTGATGAATTGATTTGTTATTTTACTTATAGATTGATCCTTGGCGTCAGTTTTCATACATGTAAGAGGAGATAAAGAACTGGACTCAGTACGGCGACGGGCGGATCTTCTTCCCTTGTAATTAATTACATATAGTAACGACACAAACATATATAACATGTACTAATATTACTGCTAAAAAGTCCAACAACATGAATATATTATTCACAGGTAGTAAAGCAACAGTAAATCAAATCAGACCAAAGACGGGCAGCAGCGTTTGAGGTGCGAGTGGCCTGGTACTGCGATCGCCAATCCGCCTGCCAAGCGTGGCGATTATGGCAAAGCCTCCTCGTGGGAGAGTCATAGGTCCTGCAGTAGACTTTAACAGGCCGTTATGTATGTATGTGTGTAAATCAACAGCACTAGAAACTTTTAAAATTCACGATAGCTGAGTGTTTGGGTGGTCGGCATTTCGAGTCAAGAGACCCGAGTTCGATCCCCAGATGGTAGGCTCGTACCAATGGGTTTTTCAAAAACTTATGTACGAATTATATCGTTGGCTTTTGGACATTACGACGGCGACGGGCTCACCACCTGTCAAGTAATACCGAAAATATCGTCGGTGAAAGGTTGGTCGAAGGAACTTAATCGTCTAGACCTCTGTCTATGGGAGGGATGGGAACTGTATTGGGAATTGCGTGAAGATATTTATTTAAAAACTTTTAAAACAAAATAACGAAATAAAAATTAACGTCACTATCACTCACTTAACCTCGAAGCGAAGTCTTAGATTTCACTTTCTAAAGTCACGATAGCCGAGTTGTTGGGTGACGGAATCCGAGACACGAGACACCGAATTCCATCCCCGGGTTCATACCAATGGGTTTTTTCAATAACTTATTTATGATTTATATCGTTTGGACATAAAGACGGCGACAGGATCAACAATGATCACGTTGTCCCAAAAAAAAAATTCTTCGGTGAAAGGCTTAATTGTCTTTTTGTGAAAGACCTCTCTGTCTACTTCAGCTTTGGGAATGGCGTGAAGATTATATATTATATATATAAATAACAGAATCATAGTAATCCATTCGTTCGCTGTTGCTCAGTTTCTTGTTTTCATAGTCTCTGCACCTGAGGGGTATATATCACTTACCCACTTTTACACAATGTGATATCATAACCACTTTTTCTATATTATATAAAAAAAAAAGTCACGACAGCCGAGTTGTTGGGTGGTCGGAATTTCGAGTCGAGAGACCCGAGTTCGATCCCCAGGTGGCAGTACCAATGAGTTTTTCAAAAAAAACTTATGTACGAATTTCATCGTTGGCTTGGACATAAATGCGGCGACGGGCTCACCACCTGTCACGTTGTCCCGAAAATATCTTCGGTGGAAGGTGGGTCAAAGGGACTTAATTGTCTAGACTTGACCTCTGTCTACCCCTGTATTGGGAACTGCGTGAAGATATTTATTTATTTATTATTTTTTTATATTGTTTCATGCGGGCTGTTTTTTTTTTGTTTTAGCTACTTTGAGATTACAGCAATTTACGTGACGTTGTTCTTATATGTATGTAGTCGTATGCTTGTATGCTCTTTAACGACCATTAGCAATCAAGACTGTATTTCAAAGAAAAATATTTTCCGTTTAGTCTCGAAACACAAGCCAATCTATGTTTAATTAAGATGAAGAAATAAAGACATACTTCAATTGGGTGGGAATTCAAGTCGATCCATCGACTATTCGAGTTATGCAGCCACAAACATTACACATTACCAAACGTAATACATTTTTTTTATAGAATAGGGAGGCAAACGAGCAGGTGGCTCACGTGATGGTAAGTGATCTCTGCCGCCCATGAACACCAACAATACTAGAGGAATAGCAGATGCATTGCCAGCGTTTGAGAAAGGTATAGGCTCTTTCTTAAAGGTCCCCCCAGACATGAAAACAATACTCGATGTGCGGCCGAACCTGCGCCTTATAAAGTTACAAGCTGTGCCGGCATGAAGTACTATCGTGTTCTACTGAGCGCGACAAGCTTTTTAGAGGCCAATTTGGCCTTCCCTTCCAGGTGACCGCGAAATTGAATGTTGCTCGATATGTCGACGCTAAGGATTCCGATACTGGCTGAGGCAACTTGTGTCTGAAGACGAGATTTTGTCTAACAAAATCTCGTCTTCAGACACATGTTTGTTCGGGTACTCGTCGACGTGTTCCCGAGAAATATTGGCATGGCCGGTGTAAGGGACATCACCAGTGCTGTCGTCTGCATAGCAACATTATACTGTATTTGTATGTATATATCTTCACGCCATTCCCAATACAGGGGTAGACAGAGGCAATTAAGTCTCTTCGACCCACCTTCCACCGAAGATATTTCGGGACATCGTGACAGGTGGTGAGCCCGTCGCCGTCTTTGTGTCCAAGCCAACGATATGAATCGTACATAGGTTTTGAAAAAACCCATTGGTACAAGCCTGCCACCTGGGGATCGAACTCGGGTCTCTCGACCCGAAATTCCGACCACCCTTCCATTGGGCTATCGGGACTTATATATAGCTAAGTATATCTCAATGCCTACAAAATGATGGAAAAGGATGCAAAATAAAACTCATCACAACCACTTTGTTATTTATTTACGATGGTGCAAACGAAAACCGACCTTATCACAGTACATAAATAATTTTTATAGCATGCTTTAATATCAACATTACATTAAATAGCTTACTAATTACAAAATGCAGATGATCTTTGTATTTATGTATTTATATTGTTTAAATAAATTAGTACAGTTTCTAAAGTTTTAATAAATGGCATAAAGACCATTACAAATGCTTATGTCATTACGAGCAATATACAATGCTGAAACATATAACGGTTTTAGTAACCGATACGATAACGCAAGTAACTGTTATTTTTTAATAAATATTTGTAAATTACGTACGGCACTAAATTTTTTCAATCCATTTTATATTAGAAAAGGCTTTGAAATATTAATTGTATTAAGATTTTGTAGAAGTAAACATTATGACTCCAAAATAAAAAAGATCAAGTGTTTCGCCCGTGTTTTGGGTAATTTAAATGTATCTTTTCTTTTATTCTCGCACGATATACTTGTATAAATTTTCTAATAACGCGACTTGCTTCTTTTATAATACTAACAAAAACCTTCTAAACACCTCAAAAATTTTAGAAAGAAATTATTAATTATATAGCATAAAAATATCCCAATTTTCTTACATTACTACTAATTATAACCAAATATAATTAACCTTTAAATATAATACACAGTGATTTTAAATGGGAGAAGGAGGAGGATTTTAAATTTAAATGGGTAATTGTCAGTGATATAATTAAAAAAAATATATCGACAATTTAGCGTTTCAATTACTTTTGTTTTCAAAGCTATTTGCGATTTTTCCCAAAGTCGTCTCTTACAACACTATCGAGAAATAGGATTATATATTCTTACGCGGTATCCACATTAACACAGTACTAATATTACTATCTAACAAACGGCATAGAGAATAGAATTTATGTCCATAAACAATATTTAGAAGCATTAGCAAAATAGGTCAGAAAATTGCTCACAATACACTTCAATATTGGTTGAAAAATTGTAATTTGGCCAATCGTGGAAATCATACGCAATTTCTGTTTGCATTGTAACCGAGGGATGTACCTATTTCACAGTATAATGTTACTTTTTGGATTCTTTATTCAAATAATTCTATTCGATTAAGTTACTCGAATGCATTTAGTCATTACTCTATACTAGATCTACAAGCTAAGCATGGTATATACAGTTAATATTTGGTTTCATATCAGTACACCGAACATTCCAAACGACAAATAGATAATAAATTCATTCCAAGAGCAAAAAAGTTAAATACATGACTTTAGAACTATAAATTCAATATAATCGATTGTTTTAATTTGTCAAATGTTTTATATAATTAAAAAAAAAACATTGGTCATTTCATTAAGTTTGCTAAAATTTAACCAACTTTATGGTGCAATTTTTATAGATTTTTAAGGCATATAAGCCATGATGAGTTTTTTATTTTTAAATTAATTAGAATTTTAATGAACAAGGTGGCTTAGAGGAAAGAGCGTTACCACGGCAAACGTGGCATAATCAAGTAATAAATTTCTTATTCGTTTGATAATTCATTAAATCCAAATAGTTAAATAACTGAGTTACTAAATAAATGAGTGATTTAATAAATCATCTGACATAGGCAGGACTCGAATCCGCTACGTCGTACCGCCTTACTTCGCCTATTTCGGTTGAAATTTAAAATCTAGAGTTTTTAAATTGTCGCATCTTATACAAGAAGCAACTTAATCTTTGCAACTTTACTTTTAAAAACATCAACATATTACCATCAATACGTAATATGTACATTTAGAAATTTTAAGCATGTTTGCCATGATAAGAACCGTTGTTAATCTATTCTAATTGTTATTCTTTTTTATGGCACTAGATTCCAAAAACTGCCAATGCGAAAATACATGAAGCGTATGCGTTATTAATTAGTTTTTACAAACTATTTTTATTTCCCGACGTTTTGGATGTTTTATGTTGCATCCGTGGTCACGGGGGGATTGATAAATGTGTAGTATTCGCGTAAATACAAGAAATCATAGTATGCTTATTGTTTCACGTTCCAAATATGAATTGTAGCAATGGAGAAGAGAAATGGAAACTTTGGCAAAGGGCGCTGTGTATTTTATAAAAACATTTTGTTTAAAATGCGGTGTCGAAGTTGTTTTTTTTAACACATGGTTGCAAAAAAAAATAATTTACCAATCCCAGTGTTCTCTCCTACTTACTCTTATTAGTGTCACTTTTGAAATATCTATTTCTTTGCAACCAAAGACAACGATCGATCTAGTAAAAATCTAGAAAAATAACAAAATGTCTTAAATCTGTGGGGAATAGTTTATTTGTAAAAAATCTGGCGCCCTCTAGGCGGAACTGAATGACATTTGTCTTCGCCATTCATTCGTTCATACATTCTTTAGGCGCGTTGGGTGTTTTTGAATAAGTTTACACTTCAATTTGACGTAACCGACATGCTAATGTTAGAAGTATGTGGTATTGGACGTTCGATGCATTTTGTATAGGTGTTTGTTGCTCGGAGTTTCAGCAGATGTAAGAAACAAAGTAATAATACTAGTTCTAATTTTAAAATGATAAAATTTCGATATGAGAATGAAAAAAACTTCTTTATTTCGCCACTGAGTGTCTTTCTTTAAATTTTTGTAATGTAATGGTTTTGATTCACTATATTTTATTTATATGTTATGTATATGTTGTGAAATTCTTGTATAGGAAGGACTATCTAACCGTCCCTGTGAATTTGAAATATTATTTTTAAAATGAGAGGAAATGAAACTCTAAACATAGAGAATTTAAGACTATTTAACCGACTTGAAAAAGGAGAAGGTTTTCTATTCAATTGGTATATTTTAGTACCCAATACGCTGAGATTTTTTTGTACCCGAATTTTTGAAAAAAGTACAAGCAACGTGCATTTAAGAAGAAATTACCAAATAGAGAATTAATATAATTGAAAACTTGACACATGATGATATAATTCGATTATTTTACAGAAATTAATTTATTTAATATTATTAAAGAGAAAACAATTTAAAAATTCAACCGATACGGGCGGAATTCGAACCGTGGCCACGTTTTTATCTCCGAGCCACCGTGTCCTGCATGCGTCAGTTGAAATTTTAACATTGGATTTTCTTGTTTTAATCGGTGATCTTATTGTTTTTTTTTTAATAATAATTACATTTTTTTGCGATTCTATATCTCGCTGCAAAATAGTTCTAAACCTCTTATATATCCGAAAAAAACACAGCAATTTAAATAATATTTATCGATATTGAGACATTATAACAACATGAATTCTATAGGAATGACGAAGGTTTATAACCATAATGAAATTTTATCATATTTCACCATTATAGCGACCATCTCGAAAACTATTTATCGATTAACGTAGAAGTTACAATAATTATTTAAAATCGTCATATTTGAAAATCGATAACACTATCGAGACATCGGATGTGTCTCGTGTAATCGATATATTTGCCCGCCCTTCGGTACTAATTGGTATCAGGTATGAGGGATGCGAAAAAGGACGAGACAACGATCCATGTGGAAGCCAACAGAGACTGATGGTTGGTCTGCGGCGACTCCTGGTCCGGACCGGGCGCGGCCGCGGCCGCCGCGTTGTTGGCGGCCACGTGCAGGTCGCGGAAGAAGCCGATTTGATGTCTGAAAGAGATAGCATGCAAATTAGACACCAGATAATACACACATCGATAAGGACAATGTCACTCTGATCCCAAAGTAAGTAGCTTTAGCAATTGTGTTATGGAATCAGAAACAAGGAAGTTACCACGTACACTCCAGACTCGAGAAAATGTGGAAAGTATTGCCTACATTGATCCGACAGGGAATCGAACCCAGATAGAACCTAGACATCATGAAAATTGATGTGTGTGCCACTCATCCATGGAGGTTGTCAAGTCAAAGTTAAATTTATAACACTCTAATAATTTAAAGATTTACTGATATTTCTAGTGGTTGCACATTCTACCCAATTCTTGTGGGCGATGACGCATTATTCTTCGGTAACTGAAGCGTCATCGCCCTTCAACCAAACCACAAATTAATAAAAAAAACACGTCTTTCGTTACAAGTGACCGGCTGTAATGAATGAATGAATGAATGAATGAGCGAGAGTGAGTGGGACGGACGAGCAGCAGGCGCGCCGGGCTGCCGTACAGGTACAGCGGCGGGGGCGAGCGGGACGCACTGCGAGTGCGAGCGGGACGCACTGCGAGTGTGAGCGGGACGCACTGCAAGTGCGACCGGGACGCACTGCGAGTGTGAGCGGGAAAGAATGCGAGTGCGAGCGGGACGCACTGCGAGTGCGAGCGGGAGCGCGCACTCACAGGTAGGCGGCGGCCACCAGCAGCAGCACGAGCAGCAGGCGCGCCGGGCTGCCGTACAGGTACACCAGCGAGAACAGCACGGCGAGCCGCGACGCCGCGTACACGTGGTCCAGCCAGTCCCGCGCCGGCGCCTCCTCGGCGGGCGCGCGCGCCTCGCCGCCCGCGGCGCCCCCCGCGCCAGCGCCCGCCGGCGGCGCGGCCGGCGCCTCCTCACGCGGCGCCGGCACTCCTTGCTGCCTGGAATACACCGATTTTCATTGCTTTTTTCTCTTCACGCATTTGCAGTAGTATTCCGTAGTATTAGCAGCTGCAGATCTAGTCTAGACAGAGGTAAAGACGGCGACGTGCTCGCCACCTGTTACGTTACCCAAAAAAATGTCTTCGGTGGCAATCCAAATGGTAATCTTCGGTGGAAGGTGGGTCGAAAAGACTTTACTGTCTAGACCTCTGTCTACCCCTGTATTGGGATTTTTTTATTATTTTGAGATCATTAAGAGACTACTCACATATTAGCGTACTGCTGCATATACTGTAAATACGCCTGGTGCATCATCATCATGTGGTTTGCGAACGAGGCCGGGTCGTTGGGCACTGGCAGATACCCGTCGCCGAAGTTGTAATTCGGGTACGGCGGTACCCGTCCGTAGTTGTTCACGAAGGAGCTCAGGTAGTTCTGCATTTCCACCGTGTGGTTCTGATCGTTCTGCCTAGTCTCCGGTCTCGAGGCGGTCTCCGCCGGCCGCTCGGTCTCCGGCCGCGCGGTCTCCGGCTGGGCGACGTTCCGCTGCCGCAGACCGTCTGTCTGTTTGTCAGTTTTCGGTTCGTTGGTCATCTTCCGCTTTTGGGTGCAGACCAGGTGCATGGTGTGAGCGATTTGACTCTCATACGTACGGAGCACGTCTTTCAGTATGGAGTTGTCGTCCAAGAGTTGACCGGAGTAGATGATCTTCTGCTCATCTGTAGTCTGTAAAATCACATGTATAAATGGTTGGGTGATCGGAATTCGAGTCAAGAGATCCGAGTTTGATCCCCTGGTGGCAGGCTCGTACCAATGGGTGTTTTTTAAATACTTATGTACGATTTATATAGTTACCTTGGACATGCAGACAACGGGCTCACTCACTATCACGTTGTCCCAAAACTATCTTCGGTGGTAGTTGGTTCTAAATGACTTAATTGTGTAGTCTAGACCTCTGTCTACCCCTGTATTGGGAATTATGTGAAGATATCTGGGGATCGAACTCGGGTCTCTTGACTCGAATTCCGTTCACCCAACTACTCAGCTATCGTGACTTCTTAATAATCAATACCATATTTAGCTATCGCGATATATCTCAAGCAGAACCTCGTAGCAACTCGCCAATTACGTAATTCCGTTATAAAAAGTACGACCACTGTCGCAGTCCACGCATCGCTTATCTCACTTCCTACTCAATATTTGAGGATATAATTCGCAATGAGGTCATTACTGAGTTTAATACCGGCAAGGCTAACCACACTGCCCGATCTGCGTATGTATTTATAATAATATACCGCGAATTATCATCAAATGTCACCCGAACTACTCCTCTGGAGCATAACTATAGATACTGTTCGTGATAAAGAAGCCTATGAGTGAATGAATGGATGAATATACCTTTATTGTACACGACAAAATTTAAAGAAATTTAAAAACGAAAAATTAAAGGATATGTACAATTTGGCGGCCTCATCGCTTTGATATAGATCTCTTCCAGACAACCAAAGCTTATGTGTTAATTTATATCACGATAGCTATGTAAAAATATTTTATTCATTATTCAGAAGTCACGATAGCCGAGTGGTCGGGTGAACGGAATTTATATTGCCGGCTTGGCCATAAACACGGCGACGGGCTCACCTCCTTCAAGTTGTCCCAAAAAATGTCTTCGATGAAAGGTTAGTCGGAATTATTTTTTTAAACCTCTGTCTACCCCTGTAATGGGAAGGACGTGAATATATTTTTTTATTAATTATTAAATAAATAAATAAATATCTTCACGCAATTCCCAATACAGGGGTAGACAGAGGTCTTAGTCTAGACAATTAAGTCCCTTCGACCCACCTTCCACCGAAGATATTTTCGGGACGTCGTGACAGGTGGTGAGCCCGTCGTCGCCTTTATGTCCAAGCCAACGATGTAATTCGTACATAAGTTTTTGAAAAACCCATCGGTACGAGCATGCCACCTGGGGATCGAACTCAAATTATTAGTATATAGTTATTCTTTATTCTTCTTTCTTATTATTCTAACGTAAACTCCACTGTAATTCCGTTTTCATAACAAAACTACTTCAGCTTCAGACAATCGTGGACAGAAAGGGGATGGTTTCATTCTTGCGCCAAAGTGTAGAGATTTAACTATGTCCTTATTAAACTGCACTATATTTTGCTATAAATTATAGAACCTAGGTGACACTTTTCTTGGTAAATAATAGATTACTTTTTTATCAAGTAAATAAATGTACAGCGCGAAAGTTAATATTAAAAGGTGTCGAGGTAAGCCGAGACTAACTTTCGAAGACCATGTGAGCAAATTGCTCCAGGACAGGGTCAATGACTAGACATAGACTGGACTATACTTTCTCTCAAATTCTTCAAACACGTACGTGTATTAAGAAGAATTTGAGAGAAGCGGAAGACACTTGGCGATGTGACACTGTTCTATCTGGCTACCCCGGAAGGAACTACACGTGAAGATATTATAATGGTAATTCTATCTCTAAATACACAAGACCAGTCCATTATTAAAGCTTTTTCCCTTACCATAACTACAGCAAGAAAGGGGTGATATATTCTTTCGCCGCTTTCTATTATTTAGCAATAGGGTAAAGTATAGATCAGGCTAGATCCCCTGGCTCTGCGAAGAGATGTTGCATCTCTTTACATTTTCTACAAGATCTACTACGGGGAGTGCTTCGAGGAATTGTTCGGATTAATTCCAGCCACTGACTTTCACCATCGTACCTTACAGCATAGTTAAAAATTTCATCAACACCACCTTGATGCTTGGCATTCCACCACAGTGCGTTTTTCGCGGAATTTTCTGCCACGCACTTGCACTTTATGGAATGAGCTGCCGTCAGCGGTTTTTCCGGACCGATACGACTTAGGGACCTTCAAGAAAAGAGCCTATACGTTTCTCAAAGGCCGGCAACGCATCTGCTATTCCTCCGGTATTGCGGATGTTCATGGGCGGCGGTAATCACTTACGACCACGTGTGCTACCTGCTCGTTTGTAACCGTTTTCTATAAAAAAAAGTAGCCCACGGCTATACAAGTCAAAGTCTTTGAGATTGATTTGGGACTTGGGATAGATTTTTGGAAGAAATTAGGGCAAGGGAACAGCACGCAGTTCCTGTGCGTTTTAGCTGACTTCACATATCTTGAATCTTTTTAAATTTTATTTTATGTTACGTCATACGATAATGTACATAAATAAATTTGGCAATAAAAAAATATCTTTCAAAAGTTTATTTTGTACTTACGCTCCATTACTGTCTTTATTGTATTTTTAAAATGCATTTTATTTCTAAAAGCTTACGTAGTTAGATCACACTAAGGCATTTTCAATATCATGAAGAAAAAATTTAAAAACTCTATAAATAAAATTACATTACAATAAGCAATTGCAAATGGAGTGGACTCAATGCTTATCAACTTTCGACTAGTAAGAAGTAAACATCGTAATGATAAAGATCTCCAAAAGATTTATGGTGAGTTCCGTATACATGCGTTATTTAAACAAACATTTATTTGCGCCATTTCCAATACTGGGGTAAAGTAAAAATAAATAAATAAATATCTTCACACAACTCCCAATTCAGGGGTAGACAGAGGTCTGGTCTAGACAATTAAGCCCCTTCGACCCACCTTCCACCGAAGATATTTTCGGGACAACGTGACAGGTGGTGAGCCCGTCGCCGTCTTTATGTCCCAGCTAACGATATAATTCGCACATAAGTTTTTTGAAAAACCCATTGATACGAGCCTGCCACCTGGATGTTGAACTCGGGTCTCTCGACTCGAAATTCCGACCACCCAACCACTCGGCTATCGTGACTTATTACTGGGGTAGAGGTCCAGACAATTAAGTCCCTTCGACCCACCTTCCACCGAAGATATTTTCGGGACTTCGTGACAGGTGGTGAGCCCGTCGCCGTCTCTATTCTCAAACCAACGCTATAATTCGTACTTAAGTTTTTGCAAAAACCCACTGGTACGATCCTACCACTTGAGGATCGAACTCTGGTCTCTTGACTCGAACTCCTCACCCAACCACTTGTCTATCGTTACTCCGTTCTGCGTATGGCCAATACTAGTATTCAGAATGTTAACACTCAAGTCTTTTCGAACTAAATTTCACAATCGCCAGTTTAATATGCTTGCCGGCACCTATAACTGTATACCAACTAATATTATAAATGCGATAATTTGTTTGTTTGTTACGCAGTATTTGTTTTGAAAATTCTTGCACCAATGTAAAGCTAAAGTTTGCGTGTAACATAGGCTGTGTTATTTTTTATTGCAGATATATTTAAAATAAAAAGAGAAAATTACAAAAATATAACCTAAGGTAAGGTAAAGTCACGGTAGCCGAATTGTTGTGTGGTCGGAATTTCGAGTCGAGAGACCCGAGTTCGATCCCCAGGTGGCAGTACCAATGAGTTTTTCAAAAACTTATGTACGAATTTCATCGTTGGCTTGGACATAAAGGCGGCGACGGGCTCACCACCTGTCACGTTGTCCCGAAAATATCTTCGGTGGAAGGTGGGTCGAAGGGACTTAATTGTCTAGACTTGACCTCTGTCTACCCCTGAATTGGGAATTGCGTGAAGATATTTATTTATTTATATTTACTCTACCCCAGTATTAGAAATGGCGCAAATAAATGTTTGTTTAAATAACGGAAATAAAAACGAAAAAAAAAATTGTTTGTCTAGTTACGGAACTCTCCATAAACCTTCAGATCTTTATACCCCTGTATTGGGAATTGGGTGAAGATATTTACAACCTAAGGTATATAAACCTCGCCTATAAAATTATATATGACCTTTGACACAATGGCGAAGCGAAGTTCCAATAAGTAAATGTCGGTGTTCACCTTGTTATTCAAATATGGATTATATCAGCAGGAGTTCGATCCCCAGGTGGCCGGCTCGTACCAATGGGTTTTTTCAAAAACTATCGTAAGAATTATATAACTTATTATATAATTATATAATTTAGGCTTGGACATTGAGACGGCGAAGGGGTCACAACCTGTCACTTTGTCCCGAAAATATCTTCGGTGGAAGGTGGGTCGAAGGGACTCAATAGTCTAGACTACACCTCTGTCTAACCCTGTATTGAGAACTGCGTGAAAATTATATATAATAATATGATTTACTTTCCAAAGGTAATGACTGACTACTATTTAAATGCATCAACGCGAGCGAAGAGGCAGATAAAATCGCAATGTAAAACAAAAACAATGCTTGACATAACCTGTCAAGGTCAGGACACAAGTTTATGTTAAAAACAATATCTAATCGTGGACCTATGACTCACCTAAAACCGGTTGTGTTATGTTTATGGTATATGTTAAACGCACATTTTTGTTTGTTGCATACAGAAGTATGTTAGGGTGCGTTCAAATCTGACGAATGCGGCGCGCGCGTACTTTGCGAGCCATGCGTGAGATGCGCGTACAAAGCGCGAACAGCTCTCGATCGGCGCATTCGTCACATTTGGACACAACCTTAGATGTAATGCTATTGTGTGCTACTAATATTACTAATAATACCTATATAATAAGCCTTCCTGATTCATTCAAAGTCTGGCAGCCCTACCACTCAACTATCATAGCATGTTGATATGATTTTGATTAATGATATGATATTTAAATTGTTATTTTGGCAATCTCAATGAGGGACATTGGCTACATTTTCCTGGTAAGTTAAGGGATTCCACAGAACATTTGGCACACTATGCACACAACATCATGGGCAGAAACTAGTATTGTAAGTGAAAAAGATTGTTTAGATGTCTGTCTAATCATGGCGAATGTGTGGCTGAAGAATTTGGATGAAATTTAGCACACATACATATAATTTATAACATAAATAAAAAAATAAATACATACATACATAGAGACAACATGATATATATTGCTCCAATTTGAAAGTAATTTAAAGAAGAGCCAAGTCATATATAGCTCTGATTTGAAAGTAATCTAAAAAACTTGTTTTTACAGAATCATGTCAGATTCTGGACATCAACCTCGGACCGCAGAGATGTCAACATTTAGAAAAACGGTGTGAAAAGTACACATCCATGGACATCATCAAAAAATTACAAGTCTTAATTAATACATAGGGCTTTTCTTTTATAAAACGAATAGTTGTCATTTCTAGGGTTTTTTTTAAAGGAACCTCAAAAGCTTATCAAATTTGTTGTGATTAATTGCCATTCAAAAACACTGATAAAAATGGTATAACAACTTCAATAAAAATATCGCTAACCTTCTAAAAACTTTAATATAATTACAGCATGCAGCAGTGTTGATAAGAAAATTGCTATTGTTAACCCATTTCAATATTGCACCATGTTTGCTCTGGTTAATGAAATGTATAACTAAAAATGTTATAAGTACTTAATTTAACGAGTTGACTAGTAGATAATGCTACAAGGCATTATGTTCCCTCATTGTTCTAATGTATTAATATTATAAGTGCTAAATTTGTTTGTTATGCTTTTACATCAAAACCAGTCAAGTTATTTTAATGGACATTTATATGAAGACAGATGGGACCCTGGGGAATGTATGATACTATACATAATTGTTATAAGATGTAACAAAACAAAAAAAAGTATGGGATTAACATCTCAAAAATACAAGACCATTAGTGGGCAATAAACAAATAAAAATAAATTGCAATTTAAATTTAATTTTTAGTCCTCTAACTTCTATCTAATTTTTTTTTTAAAACAGTAATACTGGCAGTTTCTAAAATATTGGAAGCATAATGAGCAAACATCACCAAGAAGCCTTGGAGAGATCCTGCATGCCATCTCCTTCCAAATAATTTTATCTTAATTTCGCTTTCAATATGAAGTTCCATGCTTTATTTAAGGTCTGTAAATTCATTCTGTCTACCGAACCTGATGAAATTTTAATGAAATTAATGTGCATTTGTGAATAGACTCCAATGGAACATTTTTTTTTATATTTTATGGTATGAATTGATATGTTGTACATCTCATTAGATTCTATGATTACCAAAACAAACAAAATAAATTCTTACTGGTTTACTGGGATAGACTTCCGATAGATGTCCTTTCAATTGTCTCACAGTCCATGAAGATTGACACTCTATGTTTTGGTCTTCAATTTGCTGATTTGGTGCCTTTACGATCAATGTCACGTTATCTGGTATCATTTTGAATCATCCAATTGTCACAAGTAGTTAGATAATAGCTAGTTAAATTAGTAACACTCACTTTTTACTTATAAAAAGGTATAATGTAAATTATAATTTCTATCTGAACAACAGAAAAACTTGAATGATGCAATGCTAAATAATTTTATTTCCGTATTTTTATCTAGAGATACTAATATTGATATACCCGAATGGAACTAAATACGTAAATAAATATTTGATAAATTACTGAGTTAAAGAGACCCCGTACTTGTCAATTTGATCACAAAATTATTTGTCGATGTTTCATTGGTCCAACTGTCACAGGTTAACTCCTATTCGTGTTTTCGTTTTTATGATTCCTGTAATATGATTAGTTAGTACTAATGTTATGAGTTACATAGCTGTTTTTGGTTGGTCAGAGTTAAACATAATAGACAATCTGAAGAAATAAGAACATTTGACACAGATTCCATATTCTCATAATGGCAACTGCATAAACTTTTGCCGGTGTTGCTGTATGCAAAACCAAATATACAATAAAGTATATACAAAAACTCGTGGAACAAAAAAGGCATATGTTACAGATTCAGATCGAAAGAGAAATAATAAACATGGAAAGTTGTAGTAATATGCCTATTTCAGCAGCGTAACGCCGTATCTTCTTCTTCTGCACAGCCTATCAAGAGTCCACCGCTCAACATAAGCCTATCTCAAAGCTTTCCAAAACGAACGGTCTCCAGCCACCTGCATCCATCGACTCCCCGAATCACTATGCAGGTCGTCGCTCCATCTTGTGAGGGGTCGTCCTACACTGCGTTTGCCTGTATCTCGTACAGGCAAACGCAGTGTAGGACGACCCCCCACTCGAGAATCTTTTTTCCCCCACGATTGTCAGTTCTATGAGCTATGTGGCCGGCCCATTGCCACTTCAACGTAATGATCCTTACGGTTGTACTATGTCGGTTATCCCGGTTCTATTGCGGATATCTTCATTACGGATTTTATCACGCAAAGAAACACCGAGAATAGCCCTTTCCATAGCACACTGAACAACTTTCAGTTTCCTCATACGGTCTGCATACTGAATTTATATTTATTTATTTAAAATTTTTTTTCTGGTTTGTTTCATTTCGTTGCACCTCCTCCTACTTGTATATCTCTGATTAGATAGAATGCCGTCAGGCATTAAGTCCGCCTTCATGTACTTTGTGCGTAAAAGTTTAAATAAAGAAATAAATATACTCGACGAGCCGAGTTAGATTCGTCGATTGACCTCCGGGTCAAAGTTGGACGTACACAGTTTGACAATTTCTCCCTAGTATACGTATTTGTTGACAACTTTGAGCGTAGTGTTCTCAAACACAACCGGCATTGGTCTGACATGGACATTAGACATGATTTTCGTCGTGTACATTATCATCTTAACGCCTACATTTTGGGAGACACTATTAAGGTCAATGCGAATAGTAATGAGTTCCTCCAGCGATCCTGCCATTAGGAATATATCGTCGGCAAATCGAAGGTGGGTTACATTTTCGCCATTGATGTTAATACCATATCCATTGCAGCTCAGCCGCTTGAAGTCTTCCAACGCAGCGGTGAAAAGTTGCCTAAATTTAGTGATGACTTTTCACAGTTCTTGTTCAACGAATTTTATTCATTTAATACAGTAGGCGAATTAATTAACTTAAAGAATATATATCATCATTTTCAAAAAGGGTCTGTAAAGTCCACTGCAGAACATGGCATTTCCCGAACAGGAGGATTTGCCATAATCGCAACGCTGGGCAAGCGGAATGGCGATTGCAGTACTAGACCCCTTACACCTTAGACACTGCTGCTCGTTGCCGGGCCGGCGTATTTTGGTCTGATATTTTTGAGATGGTTTTCCCACCATCTGTAGGTAGTCAATTGCATTTTTAAGGCTTTACCCTTAGTCGTCTCTAGCAACGCCTACGGGAGGAAGGACATTATTCTTACACCGATACCACACGGTTTAAGGAATATTAGAAGAGGTCAATATTTTTTTCGAGGATTTCAAATAATAAAGAGGGTTTCTGTATATTTAAGTGTCATTGCAATTGTTACTTGAAAGCTAGCAGAGAACAACACCTCGCTTTAATTGTTCTTAAGATACAGATGTTTTATATGGTTGACAAAACGGTATGATTTCTTTGAGTAAATTCTAAAGTCCTCGGAGCGGAGGAAGTATTTTTGCTACACGTTGAGGCATCTGTAAGTTGATAAGTTGATTAAGCTTACTATACAACTGTTCATGTATCGGACGACACATGATACTCTAGCAGAAATACCCTTTAGTTTTAAATACAAAAGTTTAGTTTTATAAAAGTTGAAGTCGCTATAGCCGAGTGGTTGGGTGGTCAGAATTTCGAGTCAAGAAACCCGAGTTCGATCCCCAGGAGGTAGGCTCGTACCAATGGGTTTTTCAAAAACCTATATACGAATTATATCGTTTGCTCGGACATAAAGACGGCGACGACCTCACTTATCACGTTATCCCGAAATATCTTCGGTGGAAGGGTCGAAGGGACTTAATTGTCTAGACTATTGAGAATTGCATGAAGTTTTATAAAAGTCAAAAGAACGGAAATAATTATGAAGCATAATTTTTTCTTTTCGTACGTAAGAAGCTCCTCAGAATGTCTAGGTCTTGTTTATTTACGACTATAAAGTCCGCGAATCGTCGGGAAGAAAAAAAAAGTGAATTAAATAAATATCTAATGAGTAAAATTTTTTCGATTCTCCTTACACCGAAGATTAGTTAGGACATTAAATTCTCTCCGTAAAAATAGTTTGTTTGTTGAGAGTTTTTGCCTGTGACTATTTTCTACTTTTTTTACTGCCTATCAAGACACCACTGCTGAACAAAGGCTTCAGTCACTGGCGTCCATCAACTTTATATCAACAGGCTTTAAGTATTTTATTAATTATTTAAGCGGTAGTAACCAATCAGGGTTACTGTCAATGTCATTCAGTAATCTATTTTGTTTTGTCTGTTCAACGGTTTTAAGCATATATAATACGTATATAATTGATGTTTTGTTAAATGTTGATAATATTTTATTTACGCTTGGGTCTAGATTTACAAGTTTATAGACGTGGTTGAAATGGTAAAAAAGATGGTTTTATGGCTGATTGGGTTAATATCAATACAGCATTGTTAATAATACACACACAAGAAAGTTAGTTTGTACTTAAGGTTATATAAATTTTTGAATGCGGGTAGTAACATATTTTTAAAATGGGTGTTACAGTGTAAGTATTAGTGCTTGTAATGGAAATTTCTTTTACAATTTCTCAAATCTAAGTCATGAAATCTATTAATTTATAGGATATAGAAAATGATTAATAGAACATAAATATCATTTATATATTGTTGACAAGGGACTATTGTAAACACCAACTATTAACAAAGTTGCTCAGCGTGCTATGGAAAGGGCTATGCTGGTGCGGTGTTTTTCTGCATCATAGGATTTGTAACATTTGCAGCAGAACCAGGGTGTCCGACATAACCGTAAAGCTCGGCGCGTTTAAGTGGCAATGGGCTGGCAACATAGCTCTTACACCGACCATTTACTAAAAAGACAATCATTGCAGGAGAAAGGTTGCACTTAATGCAGCTGCACAGTGTTGGGGGGAGTCAATGGATGCAGATGGCTTAAGTATCTTCTATGTGGCAATTATTGGCAGAGGTCTATTTTCAAAATTGGATGTCTGATAGACTGTTATCATGATGATTATTATGATGAACCTTTGTTATGGTGAAAAATATGTTTAAGATGTCTGTTAAAAAATCTTAATATATAGAATTTTTGAGAAATGGGTTTGTAATTTGCGATTCAGAGCAGGGCCGCATTCTGATGGCATATGAGATTGGGAGATGGAATCTGATATTATTGACACTATCCTGTGTTCTACAACAGCAAAGCTACTTTTTAGTGTCTGACTTCAAATACCCTTGATAGTTGTTTCAAAACAAATCTATATTTTGAAAGTAACATTGAGGACTGTGTGTATATATATTTTCACACTACTCCCAATACCGGGATAGACAGAGGTCTAGTCTAGACAATTAAGTCCCTTAGACCCACCTTCCATTGAATATATTTTTCGGGACAATGTGACATGTGGCTAGCCCGTTGCCGTCTTTATGACCAAGCCAACCATTTAATTGTACATAAGTTTTTGAAAAAAACCCATTGGCATGAGCTGGCTACCTGGTGATCGAACTCAGGTCTCCTGACTAGAAATTCCGATCACCTAACCACTGTGCTATCATGACTAATAAATAAAATAATAATATTTCAGTTTGCAGCAGTACCCGGTGCCTGAAAACAAAACTGGTACATATGTAATTGAATTACTCTCAAAGCGTATATTGGCATTAGGAGCAACACAACAAGGACAGTTTCTGGTTGATTGCGAGAGCTACCTGTCTCATCCTCAAATGGGTAAATTACAGCCTGGTTCTTCTTCATTTTCGAATATGACACCATATTTCTAGTATTCTCCAATCACTAGTTGAAAGTAATCCACCAGTTTGCGAGCTAGTTATTTTCCAAGAAGACTATGCTTAAAAGATGAAATTGAAAAAACAAGTTGTTCATAACAAATGAATTTGAGATCTTATTTTAAATGTGCACGAAATAAAAAAAATTGTTTTGTACATATGGTATATGTGTTTTCATTACGCAGTTAGTGACTGTTGGGCACATCTATACATGTAAATAAAATTTAAGTGTCTATTTTTGATTATAAATTAATAGCTTTTCATTAAATGTATGAGTATATACAGACACAATCTTTTTTAAAATTTTGCTCTTTCTGATCTGGCTAAATTGAAATGGCTATTTACTGGACCAATTGTAACAGGACTTTCACTGCCAGATAGCTGATGATATAAGGAGTAACTTAGGCTACTTTTACTTTAGAAAAGCAATTAGAATTCTGTGTTTAGTGTTAAACTGCTGGTGGCATCTTGTACAAACTATTATATGACTGCCCAGAATGTTAAATGTATTTAGTGTTCATGTATTTGAGTTTCCTAATTCCACTAAGCTTTTAAACTAATCTTTAAATGCATGAACATATATGGATTTTTCCAAAGCCAGTCTTTACACAAAACTTAGTGGCACAAGATTTATGTTTTTGAAAAAATTAAATATGGAGGCTTAAAAAACAAAACATCTTTACACCATTCCCAATACTGAGGTAGGCAGAGGCTCAGCCAATTAAATTCTTTCACACTATTTGTGACTATGTGACAGGAGCTGAGCTTGTCACCGTCTTTATATCCATGTAAACAAATCGTAAATAAGTTTAAAAAAAAGCTCATTGGCTATGAGGCTAACTGAATGGTATGAACCTGTACATCAAACTCTGGTTTCTTGACTCAAATTCTGATCACCCAACCACATAGCTATCATGACTAACACTTTCACACTTCTGTTTCCGTTCTGTTTAAATGAGAAAAATCATGAAAGGCTAGTGGTCTTAATTTTTTTATTTAAGAAACTTGTCCTTTATTTACTCCTTAGTACATTTAGAATTAACAAATATTTATACCAATTTCAGGGACAACGAAAACTGTCCACATCTTGCACAACTCCGAACAGCCTGCCTCCGTATTCTCCATTCTAGAGAGTGGTACGAAAACCATTCACGTCATAGCCGATGGATTATTTGATCTGCTGATGATGAAGCTATCTCAGCACTATACATCAAAGAAACAAACCAAAATTGAAAGCAAAGGACCAAGGTTCGAGTTAGGAGATTTTTGTGTTAAACTAGGCTCTGTAACTATGAATCAAAACTTCAAGGGTATACTTATTGAGGTGAGCTTGCATTGTATTTTAAAATTAGCATCTGTATATATATATATATATATATATATATATATATATATATATATATATATATATATATATGTATATGTATATATATATATATATATATGTATATGTATATATATATATATATATATGTATATGTATATATATATATATATATATATATATATATATATATATATATATATATATATATATATATTTATTTATTCTTTATTGCACCTTACAATATGTGATATACCTCGATGTGCATGTATGAAGAAAATGATGAATCTGAAAGAAGCGAAAGAGGTATGTAAGGATTATGGCACTTGGCCATCTGTTCTCTCTGGCTAAAGTCTCCCCCGTCAGGGACTGTGCGTGAAGATAAGTAAGTACAATATGTGAAGGAACAAAGGTGGACTTAATGCTAAAAGTATTCTCTGCCAGTTAACCTTAATGCAGTTGAAAAACATTACTAATATGTATTTTATATTGTGTCATTTCAAGTTGTGTACAGAAATAATCTTTAAGATAATTGATATATACGAGTAGGGATCAAAAAGTAGTGAGAACGACATAGTCCTTGGTAAGAAAAAAAAATACTGGCAGGCATAGCACAGATACATATTTGTAACATGAATAAAGAAAAAAAGTCTTCGATTCTCTTTTGTTTTATTTCTGAATGTAGTCATTTGTTTCTTCATGTCGGAGCATGTTCTCGAAGAAAAACGAAGTGCGAGCCATTATTAAATACCTCTGTTTAAAAAGTTAACGACTTAAGAGATTCATTGCGATTTGGAGGCAACATTAGGAGAGTCTGCTCTGCCGTATTTTACTGTCTCAAGGTGGGCTTCTCAATTTAGAGTATGGAAAATGAAAATCGTTGCGGCCGTCCATCGAAGGCAATCACCAATCAAACGGGCAGTTCATATTTATTCAATCCATATTGAAACAATCTGAATATGAGAAAAGTCTCCGCAAGATGGGTGCTGAGAATGTCAACCGACAATCAGAAACAGAATCGACTTGACATTTCGAAGATATTGTTGGAAGAAGAAGATTTTTTTGTCTCGTTTTGTAACAATTGACGTAACATGGGTCCATCATTTTGAACCCGAGAAAAAACAACAATCTTCGCAATGGAAACAGCTATCATCACCGATCCCGATGAAGTTTCGTGCCGTCATCACCACAACGCACCCGCGCATTGGTTGACCACCCCCCTTATTCACCAGATCTGGTGCCTGCAATTTTTATCTATAAATAAATAAATATCTTCACGCAATTCCCAGTACAGGGGTAGACAGAGGTCAAGTCTAGACAATTAAGTCCCTTTGACCCACCTTCCAGCGAAGATATTTTCGGGACAACGTGACAGGTGGTGAGCCCGTCGCCGTTTTTATGTCCCAGCCAACGATGAAATTCGTACATAAGTTTTTGAAAAACTCATTGGTATTGCCACCTGGGGATCGAACTCGGGTCTCTCGACTCGAAATTCCGACCACCCAACAACTCGGCTATCGTGACTTCAAGCAATTTTTATCTGTTCCCCAAATTGAAAGAATACTAAAGGGGAAACAGGTATGAAGACGATAACGAGGTAATGGAGGCCGTGTAGAGATTTTTGCAGGGTCAAGACAAAACTTTTTAAGAGATTGAAGCCTTGGAAAAGTGCCTCGGTTTGTAGAGAGAATTGGAGATTGTGTAGAAAAATAAATTTTTATGTTATCACTAGTCATTATATTCTATCTCATTCTCACTACTTTTTGATCCCTCCTCGTATATTTATGATGAAAAATAAATGAATTGTTTTTAAATATATATTACATCTGTTTCTCACCAAATGTAGGTTAAACAGATAGATGTATAGATGTAGATCCAATGTCAAATAAAACACTTATCAAACCTGTAGTAATACTTCATATAGCAGCATAACATAATATATTTCCAACAAAATAATAATGTCCCTATTTCAAACAATTGACACTCTTTTATACATCCTATTTTGACACTAATAACTCGAAATAGTCATAATAACAACAACTTGTATAATTCTATCATTGATTTATAACAATTAATCTCTTTACTATAACCCTATTTATTTATAAATAATACTTATTTTCTGAAATACATTATATACTTATAACTGATTTGATATGCATATAGCATGATTTGTCTATCTAATAATATCTTATGTATCCATGATATGACATATTTGTGTAAGACACATCAGACTATGACAGAAATTTCTACCTATAATGACTACCTTTAACAAGAAATTAATATATAATCATTTACTTTCAGGTGGAATATCGACCCTGCGTTATGGCAAACGCAGTGTGGGGTCTGTTACGTGAGTTCCTTCAGGGTCTACTTGGACCTACGGTACCTGTCCAGCCTCCGCAACACTTACTGAGCAGAATGAATGAGATATATACACCTATAGATACAATATATCAGTACCTAGAACATTTTAGTGCTTACAGAAAAGTTACTGGACTTAGGACTGCATAGGTTATCAAGTGACTGATTTTCAACTATCATAGTTAAAAGACATGTTTTAGTCTTATATGGTGTAGTCGTATTTTATGGTGGGCTAAGTGAAGTGGTTCTTTTTGATAATGTTTGTAAATAATCTAAAGAAAATATTTTGATGGCATATATGTTTTATTTTTGCTAGATATACTATCCTTTTACTAGAAAAAAGATAAAGAGCCACATTCTTATTTTAATAAATAAGACTACATGTCACGATAGCCGAGTGGTTGGGTGATTAAAATTCAAATAAAGAGACCTGCGTTCGATCCCTAGGAGGTAGACTAGCACCTATGTACATATTACAAAACTTATGTAAAATATAAAAAAAGTCACGATAGCCGAGTGGTTGGGTGGTCGGAATTTCGAGTCAAGAGACCAGAGTTCGATCCCCAGGCGGCAGGCTCGTACCACAGGTTTTTTTTTAAAAAACTTGGGTACGAATTATATCCTTCGCTTGGACATAAATGCGGCGACGGGCTCACCACCTGTCACTTTGTCCCGAAAATATCTTCGGTGGAAGGTGGGTCGAAGGCACTTAATTATCTAGACGAGCTCTGTATTGGGAATTGCGTGAAGATATTTATTTATGTACAATTTACATTGTTGGCTTGAATGTAAAGACAGGGACTGGCTCACCACCTGTCACATTCTTCCAAAATGGAGATTATTTTGATGAAATGTGGGTTGAAAGAACTAAGTTGTCTAGACCTCTACCTACCTACCTGCTACCTGTAATGAAAAATACGTGAATATAAATGATATTAGATTAAAAACTTTGCTAAATTATATTTCTTTTACTTATCTATAATTACACTAGGTACATTTTTAATACATTAATTGTATTGTAAATATAATATCTTCGAAGCATTGTTGTCTTTCAGACATGTATGCTTTTATAGATAATAGACCCGATGCTATATGGTTGATTGCTATATGGATGTCATAAGGTCACTAAGGGAACGGCCTGTGAAATGTCATTTGCTCCCAACAGATGATAGGTGATTCTGGTACTGTGACTGTCAATCTCCTTGCGAAGCATCATATCAGTGGTACATAGACCTATGCTATATGTAGCCCTTGTCAACACAATGCACGACGTTATTGGCTTCTCTCTGCCTGCCTTCTTTCGTTTTGAATGGTCCTATTTGCCAGAAGTCATCGATGTTCGCCTTGTCATCGCCCTGTAATCAGTAATAATAATAATAATAATGTATTATGATTATAAACCATAGCCTAGTGGTTGTGGAATTGGAGTCAAGAGACACAGAGTTCGATCCGAATGAGGTAGGCTCGTACCAATGGGTTTTGTTAAAACTTATGTACGATTTGTATCATTGACTTGGACATGATGGCTCACAACCTGTCACATTGTCACAAGATTAGTTCTGGTGGAATGAGGGTCGAAAGGTAATTCGGGACTAGTAAATTCACTAGACCTCTGGCTACCAAAGTATTATAAAGAACATAACTAAAGAAAGGCTAACGAAAGAAAATAATTATTTATCTTGAGGGGAACCCTGTGTTCAGCAGTGGACTTTTGACAGGCTTTTATGATGATGATGAATAATTGATGGGGTATGGTAACTCCAGGGGTTATTCTAGTAGTCGTGTTACTTGGTCTTGATGGTATCAGACTTAGGATATATCACCTTCTTTCTTTCCGTGGGTGTCGTAAGAAGTGAACATGGGAAAAGCCTTGAAAGATGGCTACTGGCATGACTACTGACTACTACATGATGACTGCATGGCGGGATGTATATATAGGTACTAAATTTATGCAGATCTGTGACGGGAGCAGCATCTAAGGAGAGAGATCATCATAAAAACGCCCCAAACAATGTCTCCGGTGGAAGGTGGTTCGACAGGACTTAAGTGTCTAGATCTCTGTCTACCCCAGTATTGACAATGGCGTGAAGATATTTTTTGTTTTAGTTTTTATACTTTATACAATTTAGTTCTTCGACCCACATTCAGCAGGAGCCTCTTTTTAGAATTCTGCCAATGTCAAGAGAGTGTTTACAATAGTTACAAGTTATTATTGTTTGTGTAGGTCTTCACAATCTACAACAAAAGACGCCACAAGTTTATAACCATCACCATGTTAGTAATCTTACAACTTTATATTATTAGTTCTAATAAAATCACACAAAATATTTACAAAGGCAGTAAACACAAGGGACAATAAGTATGAGAAATTAGTGGGACGAGTGATGTAGTTAGGGAGGATATCATAAAAGGAGAAGGAGACCTTGGGGCACTCAAAGAACAGGTCAACTGTTCCTTCGCCTAACCCGCATTCACAGATTGACGTATCCCTAATCCTTAATTTAGCTAAGTGTACAGGTGTACAGGTGTGGCCGAATCGGAGTCGGCAAACAGTTGAGGTAATCACTTTACTAAAGTGACGGGTTTTAAAGAACCAAGGTTTTAGGGGGATATTATTTTGGACATTTGCATAATTTTTGCATTTTATAAGTTTTGACTGATGCCAAATGCTTTGCCATGAGGAGTGTAAACTTAAGTTAGCCTTCGACAGGAGGTCATATGAATAAATATCATGTTTGAGTAGCAATTCGGGTATAGCTGCTTCCTTAGCTAACCGATCAGCAACCTCATTGCCCTGAATCCCACAGTGAGCAGGTATCCACGCCAAGACAATCCTTAGTCCCTTTTTATAACATTTGAATAGAGTCTCTCTGATATTTAAAATTAATGGGTATTTATGAAATGGACTGGAAGCAATACTTTGTAAGCAGCTAAGGAAATCTGATAATATGAGTTTATTCAGACTGTGAGATTCTGCATACAAAACTGCCTCTAATATAGCCAACGACTCACATGTGAATACAGAAGAGTCAGCAGAGGAATTAAAATTTAAAATAATTTTATATTTAGGTATCCACACTGTGGATCCTACTAAACCTTTTTCGCTGACCTTTGAGGTATCAGTGAACATAATCACCCAGTCAACCCACTTTTCAGCTAGAATCTTTTTAATTTAATATTTGGTTCAATGCTGTCCTTATAAATGCCAATATTTAAAAGTATGTCTGGCTTATATATTAGGGCCTCATAGGGAATATTGTAGAGAGGGTTTCTAAGTGACTTGGAGACTGGAGAAGGAAGGTTGACAAGTTTGGAATAGCTTTTTATAATGCATGGCAATTCCTTATGTAACCAATATTGAGATCGCTTGATTAACTGGTTAAGGGAATGGAGTTTGGATAGGAGAGGATGGTGCGAATAACTGGCAGCTTTAAATAAAAATCTGTCTGATAAATACTGTCTTCGGAGAGAAAGAGGAGGCTCAACACATTCCACTTGGAGAGCGAGGATAGGAGTAGATTTCATTGCTCCTGTTATGATTCGAAGACATTTTGACAGGATTTTGTCCAGTATGTTAAGTGCCATTTTACTACATGGCTCCAGTAAAAAACAACCATAGTTGAAATGGCTTCTTATTAATGCAATATATAAAAGCTTTTGGGAATAAGGATGGCAGCCCCACCAGGCGCCTGATAAAGATCGGATGACATTTAGATTTTTTCACATTTAGCAGCTACATTGGATAAATGTGGGATACCTGTCATTTAACTGTCTAGAAATACTCCTAAAAATTTCACTTGACTCTGACAAGGTATAAGAGAGCCATCAATGTGGATAGGCACATCTGCGGAAAACCTTCGTCTAGTAAATACTACTGAGTTACTTTTACTAGCTGAAATGGACAAACCATGTTCTATAAGCCAAAAGTTGAGGAATTTAACTGCTTGGGATAGACGGGAGATAGCTTGGTCAAAGGAAATATCGGATGCATATAAGACTAAGTCATCAGCATACTGTAGGACATTAGCTAAGTAGTTTACAGATCTATCGAGGTCATATGTATAAAGGCTGTATAACAAGGGGCTCAGAACTGAGCCTTGAGGTAATCCCTTCCAAACTGGTCTAGGTGATGAGAGCTTGCCTTCAGAGCGGACTAATATGCGCCTCTGCGAAAGCAGGTTTCACACGAAATTTGTGATTCTCTCCGGGATGTTCAGCTGTTGCATTTTCTGCCTGAGCAGCGGAAGAATAACATCATCGTAGGCCGAACGAACATCCACAAAGACGCCTATAAGATACTCATTGTTGGAAAAAGCAAGTCTTATGTCTGATACTAAGATACTAAGGCTATCCATTGTGCTATAACCTTCTCTAAAACCAAATTGAGTCCTTGACAGAATATATTCTAATATTTACTAATATCTAATATTTTCTAATATTCACTCTAGTCGATTCTTTACGAGATGTTCCATGATTTTAGATAAGGTTGATGAGATAGCAATGGGGCGATAATTTAATGCTGAAGAGGGGTCTTTTCCAGACTTTAAAATGAGTATAATAATATGGGTTTTCCAGTCATCTAGGATAGGACCAGTCATAAAAACCCGATTAATGATACTAAGAAAGATCTGTTGACATGAAGAACCCATATTGACCAGAAATGAATATGGGATACCGTCAATGCCAGGTGAGGAGTCCTTGAGGTGGCTGAGCACTAAGTTTAATTCTTCTAAAGAGAATGGTTCATTAAGGTTATTTGGAATGCTGGGAGAGTGGGAGAGGAAACGTTTTGCAGTTGTAAATATGTCTTACTCCATAGGAACCCATGGAGGAGCCAGTCTGCAACAGAAGTCGTTTAGCCATTCTGAAGGATCTGCACAGGATGTATTATTGGCATTGAAAGCTCCGCGAAAACGTCTGATTCTTTTCCAAACTAAGGAAGAAGGAGATCGAGGGGATAGACTCTCATAAAATGAAAGCCATCGCTTTTTTTTTTTCTGAAAGAAGTTTTTTGGATTCGCAATTTTTTGGTAACTTAAGAAATTTTCCATTGACATATTTGAGGAATATAACCTTTCCGCTGCCTTGCGTTTTCTGATGATTGAGGAGCAGTCAGAATCCCACCATGGAGGTGAAGATAGTTTCTTAGGAGATGTGTTTTTCAATGAAAAAATTTTGCAGGCTGAAACATTTAATATTGCTATGAACTGATTATATACAGAATGTAGGTTTTGGGATGTAACAGTAGGAAAATTCTGAATACTACATTCTGATTCTGTGGCAAATCCTTCCCTGTTGGCATCCGACAAATTGAATTTTAAAAGGGGAGCTATATTTCTGGGAGGAGTACTTCTATTGGACAGGTTTAACAAGATGGGATAATGGTCATTTCCAAAACACGAAGGTAGTGTTTGAAATGACATACTAGCAGCCAGGGATGGAGAGCATAATGATAGATCGACTGCAGGATAGGATTTTGGGAGGGGTAACACATTCTGGGAGAACCATAATTTAGAAGACAAAGATTAAATTCATTAAAAACATCAAGCAGTAGGTATGAAAAAGAGTCCGATTTATGGGAGCCCCACATTACGTGATGGCTATTAAAGTCACCAAGAATAATGTAGGGAGGGAAATGCTAGATATTTCAGTTTATTTCAGGGATACATGAGGGAATGGGGGATGGTATATAAATTGAGACAATGGTTATATCCATAGCTTTAATGGCTACGGCATTAATGTTATCTTGTACTTGAGGAAGGAGGACAGGAGAGGAAGGAATGGTCCCGTTTAGTAGTATCATAGCGCCACCATAACCATCATTCCGATCCCTACAATAACAGGAGAAGCCTGGGATCAAAAACATAGAGCCTGGCTTGAGCCAAGTTTCCGCAATTGCAAGGATTGAAGGATTGTAAGTGTTGATTAGGTAAATTAAGTAAGATTTCTTGTTCCTGATGCTCTGACAATTCCATTGAAGGAGGTTTAGGGACGGAAATTTTGTACAAATTTGAGAAAAGGTTGTCAAGTTTATTTTTCACGTTAAACGGTAGATATACATCATCAAATATGCCGACAATATCCGAAAGGGATGCCACAAGATTTTCTAAAAGGATGTCATTGGGAGTAAAATTGGACTGCAAAGCATGTCCATTGGGCAAGGAAGAGGTAGGAGTTCTTGTTATGTTGGAATTGTTTTGGCTTTTAGAATGGTTTTCCTGTAGGACTGGGGAGAAGGGTGAGAGGAGGGAGCGACAAGAGCCTGGGTAGAGGAATTTTTACTCACTTGAAAAGAAGCAACGTCCGCATATGGTCTTCTGACGGCTGGAAAGCGAGCAGAAGCCTCCAGATACGAGACATTCTCTTGTGACATTACTAACTTAATTGCTTTCTGGCGAGAATGTTCGGAGCAGCTTTTATCAGTTGCCATATGTTTGGCAGAGCAGTAAAGACAGGTTGGTGTATCTGTAAGGCAGTTTTCCCCAATGTGTTCCTTTGTGCATTTATAACAACAAGGTTTTGATCGGCATTGTGCCTTTACATGTCCAAAACGACAGCATTTCATGCATTGAATGGTGGGGAAGAGGTAGGTTTCCACCGGGATTGATGCATAAAAACAGTATAAATGTGAAGGAAGCACTTGACCGGAGAAAGCGTGGACAATTGTTTGGGTTGGAACCCACTCCACTTTATCACCCTTTTTAACTTTTCTGTAGAGCCTTCTGGCTTTAATAATTTCCCCTCTCCTGGAAAGGAGCTCTGACTCTGCAACTAATTCCTCCATTGAAATGTCAGTTGGGATTCCCCTAACCACACCCATACGAGTTACGTTGAAGGTGGGAATAGTTGCGGCAAGTTTATGTTGTATCAGGAATTGAGAGTCAATGAAATTGTTAGCATCAGAGGCAGTCTTGAATGCAATTGACACTCTGTTGCGGCTTTCATTTTTGATAACCTGCTTTTCTATATTTGCTACTTTGTTTTGTGAAAGTATATGACCTATTTTCACGGGTCGAATGGTATAACCGGCCGCTGGGTCAGGTTCTGCGCGGGTTAAGTGGATAACGAAAGGTCCTTTATCGCTATCTACGTACTTTTTTTCCTGGAAATCAGGGTGAACATACACATTTTGTCGTAAGGAAGATGGGTTGACGTCTTGCTCAATTTTTTTCCTGGGAATAGTTAGTGAGTTCGCGGGTTTACGTTTGACAACTCCAGAATTCCCAGATTTATCCGGGGGTTCTAGTTCCCTTCCATCAACATTCATCATTACCACATTATTCTACATACACTATATTAATATTACTACTACTCACCGGTTAATTTGGACAATACGAACAAAACAATAACAGAAAACACAAAATAAATTATAAAGACTTGCTCAAAATTGCCAAAAAAGTAATCAGTAAATCTAGATAACGAAAAAGCACGTGTGACAACCAATCACTCTGACAGCAGAATCCTATCAACAGATATTCCTATGCTTTTTAGAAAGCATAATACGTTACTCATGAGAGACGTTCAAACAAATTCCCAGCAGGAGCTTATTTTAGGACAACGTGACAGGTGGTGAGCCTGTCATCGTCGTTTTGTCCAAGCAAACGATATAAATCATAGGTAAGTTATGAAAAAAAAAACACTTGAGGATCGAACTTGGGTTGGGAACTTGGGAACTCGTAATAAGGATATACAAAATTATTCAACCATTACAAATATTTTTACCTTCATATCCATATTTACCGCGTCCTCTGGTGCCAACACTATAAAAGGCGTCGATTCAAAACTGAAAGCGAGTCCAAAGTATGAATACTTTTTTATTTCCGCCATAAACACATCTCTAGAGTAAACTTTGTCGGGGTCACTACCCATATCTTCAATCTGCGTGGAAAGCACTTTATAATAATACTCAAGTAAATCATCGCAATGTTTTTCTCTAAGCTCTTGATTCGTACAAGCGTATATAAAGAATACTAAATCCAAAACCGGACTCGCGCATCTCGTCAGCTGAAAATCGATTATCTTCGCGTCAACCGGACGATTGTTTAGGTATCGATACAAGAAATTATTCGTCCACGAATCGCCATGGGACATCACTCCGTTAGTCGTGTCTTTGGTTGCTTTAATCATATCTTTATATCGCTCCGGTACCGCGAACTGTTTAATTTTATCAACATAAATAGAATCAGGATATTCTTTTTCAACAGCATCAATAGCTATGTTGCAGATTCGATGCCAGAAGCGTCGATACCAATCCCACAATCGTTCGTCATAGTATGTTTCGAACACTTCCTTGCTTATTCTATTGAATTCTTCGGGCGTTTGATCTTTCATAGCGAAAGATATAGCATGATATTGCGCTAGAGACTTAACTGTCACCATGCAATGTTCAAGATCGATGCCTTCCTGTCTCACAGCGCTCCCATAATTCTCTAAAGAAGCATCCTCGAGACATATAACATCATTAACACCGTCACAATGCGCGAGAAACAATTTAGTGTATTTATCAAAGGGCTCTCTCATATTTTTATTCGATTGAAATTGTAATAACACTGGCAACACGCGTTCGTAGAAAGCGATCTCGTTTTTAAAGAACTCGTCGCTTCTGAACGTAAGCCGCCTGCAAATATTCTTCGGTATGGTCTTAAGCACGACTTGTACATGAGTAGAGACACCATCCGATTTGATGCCATAGATCTTTATTCGAATGACTTCGCTCAAGTAGGAATCACCTTTGCCCGTCTCGCTGACATACTGCGATGAGAAATTACGTATTAAAAAAAAAACTGTGTCAACTATGAAAGACTTTATTCGACTACCCACGATATATATTTATAGTAATTTCTTTAATAAAAGAATATTGCACGGATTTAGTTAATAAAAAATTGGCTGCATGATTGTTACAGAAGTCATCTGCGAAAGATAGCCCCGACAGTCACTCCAGATGGCAGTCTCGTAAAAATGGGGCTTTAAAAAAAATTATGTACGATTTACATCGTTGACTTGGCCATAAAGACACGGGCACACCACCTGTTATATTGTCCCAAAAAAAGCCTGTGGAAGGTGGGTCGAAAGTACTTTGTCTAGACCTCTGTCTACTCCAGTATTGGCAATGGTGAGAATATATATTATTTTTATTATTGGTAGCCGATGAAAAGAACACTGCGTGATTTGCCACAGCACATCGGAATAGGATGAGCAATATTACGCGACGAATCGGTAGCCACTTTTGTTTTCGTTCGTTTTGTAAGTTCTTAATATGGAGAAGTCTTCTAATGTACATATATCTTCACCAGTGTGCCATCGCTAGCTAAGGTCTAAGTTGATATTTTAGGAATTTTAGTATTGGCAATGTGAAATAAACTCTATATGCAAGGAGAAGAGTTGTATTTACATATGTAACGCACAGTCTACAGCGTGGCTAGTACTGACATTGAAATATTAGCGTGCAAAAAACATTATATCAATAGTGCTATCTCATATAAGTTATCAGATAAGCGTAAACACTAAAATTTGTGAAACAATCATACCTCCCAATGTGTGAAAGAAATGTCTTCTTTGAACCAATCACTTAGGGCTGTGCTAAGTTTCTCATTGGTGAGGGCTGGTGAAATATGTGTCAATGTTTTGAAGTCATCAGTTGGCATGGTTATAAACTGGAAAGGTATAAAAATGGGTAACTTAATAAGCATTTTAAATGTGTGTTTCATTTGAGAATTGCATATAACATACTGAGGTCATTTAAAAAAACATTTTCACTCCATTCCCAATACTAGTACCACAGAGGTCTAGACAATTAAACCCATTCGACCAATCTTTCATGAAAGATATCTTTGGGACAATGTGACAAGTGAAGAGCCTGTCGTGTTTATGTTTAAGCCAACGATGTAAATCATATGTATATATGGTTTAAATTTTAAAGCAGATAATTCAAAATTCAAATTAGGAAAATGAGTGATTTTTATTTATTTTTCCTAGTGTCAAGATGAGTGAATCTAATGAAGAAATTCGAAACATTTTAAAATATTACTACAAAAAAGGTAAAACTGCAACGCAAGCCGCGAAAAAAATTTGCGATGTTTGGACCTAGTGCAGTATCTGTGAGAGTAGCACAAATTTGGTTTAAGCGTTTTCAATCCGGAAATTTTGATGTTAAAGATGCACGTCGCTCTGGTCGCCCTATTACGGATAAAGTGGATGACATTTTTGAAAAAGTGGAGCAAGATCGGCATATCAGTAGTTACGATAGTCGAGTGGTTGGGTTACAAAGTAGCTGAAGAACTAGGAATTGACCATACAACAGTTTTGGCACATTTGAAAAAAAATGGGTACACAATAAAGCTCGATATTTGGGTACCTCACGAGCTCACTGAAAGAAACCTAATGAACCGTGTACTCATTAGTGATTCTTTGTCACGAGCCAATGAAACCAGCCATTTTTGAAGAAGATCAGACCAACCATTGGTGATGAAAAGTGGATCACGTACGGAAGGTCGTGGTCAAAGACCGGTTAGGCTTCAAAGACCTGTCAGGTTTCACAGACTGTGGCGAAGGGCATTATACAAGCTTTTACTAATAGACAGGAAAATAGATTCTGAACTCTACTACCGATGAGATTAACGCAAGAAGTTGAGAAAAAACGGCTGGAATTATTCAACAGAAAGGGTGTGGTTTTGCATCATGATAATGCTAGACCTCACATATCTTTAGCCACTTAGCAAAAATTAAGAGAGCTTGGCTGGGAGGTGTTAATGCATCCGCCGTATAGTCCAGACTTTGCACCTTCAGATTCCCACCTACTTTGATCTCTTCCCTTCAGAATTCTTTAGGCAGTGTCTGGTTAACATCACAAGAGGACCAGGAGTTTTGATCAGAAGCCCCAAAATTTCTATAGCAATGACATGTCATTTCCCTACTTACAAGATGGCAAAAAGTTATCGAACAAAATGGTACCTACATACATTAGTTAAATCTAAATAAACTATACTAAAAAATGTTGTGAACTTTCTTAAAAAAATGCAAAGAAACTTTTTCACCAACCGATTGTTTAAAAACTAGAGTAAAAATAGTTACATATCTTACATATTTACAATTAAGTTAATCTAGTTAGGCAGACAACTTTAGGTAGTTTCCCTGCCTTTTAAGCCAAGGATCGGGTTTAAATATCACTAGAGGCAAACATTTGTGTGATGAATATAAATGTTTGAATTTGAGAAATGGGTGCATTTTAGATAAATATTCATATGTTTATATGAATAATTATCTATCTAAATATCTATATTATATTGTTAGCATGGACACTAAGATACTGTCAGGTATACTGATCACATTATCCTAAATAAGCTGTCACAAAATGTGTAATAATTTTTTTTTATTTTTAACTGTTTAGAATAATTACCACCACAGTATTGGGTGTTACTTATTTTTATTTTCATGCTGTAATCAGAATAAAATATGTAGATTTGGTTCAGTAATTTCAAGTTTCTATATAAATCAGATTTAACAAACTAAAAGTAAAACAAATGGTTTCGGAGCATTTAAATTATTGTTTAAAGGTGTGAAACTCTAAATATTTTTTGTTCTCATGTTATCTGATTTCATTGTAATATTATTATTAAGACAAGTGCATTGATATCATTATCAATGCAGATAAGGTCTAATGGACCACTCAGTTTAGTGTGTAGGCATTAAAGTGATAAGCTGTTAAAAATGTAGTTATTCAAAGATTAGAAAATCAATTTTAACAAATTATATGACATGTGTTCAAATAATATTTTTGAATATGAAATGGATAAACTTTTCATACATATTTTTGGACATTATTGGCAAATGTCTGCCTACTGAATAGCCAATAACTTCCTACTGTAGTGTCCCAGTTTAAGAGATATAGAGAAAAACTGTAGCTATGGGCTTAAAGGAATTCTAACTTAGGACTTCCTTACTTTTTGAATTAAGTTGATGGCAGACATCCATGATAAACATGGGCTCCTACTATAGTTAGATTTTGACATCTTTTTTTTCTTTACAGCTAATTAAGAGTCGAATTATGAAAGCCTCTCCTAATGTTTGCACTAAGAACGGTCATCAACCTCCTTCATCCGAATTCCATAAAAAAAAGTTTTTATTATACATAACAACATTTTTGCGAATCGAATAAAATTTATCCTGATTTCACTATATTATTTCTAAATTGCCAAAAAGTTTACCAAGCTAAATTAAAATTTTCAATAATTTTGGTATCATATCTTGTTGGGTTAAGAACAACTTTAAAGTTGAACAGTATTAAATACTAAAATCAGTGCACTCAATTAGGTTTATCAAGAGTTTATCAAATTTTGAATATGTAAACAAAGATACTTTGTGGCAAAATCCAGTTATAGCTTGCTTTATTACTGACTTAATTTTTATCAAGAATGATAACAACTTTAAATTTATAACTACTAAAGTTTACCTTTATTTGTAAATAGTGAGCTGCAATAAAAATTAAGTTTAATATTATTTTAACTTTGGGTACATAACATAAACAAAAATCAGATGACAATGACAGTAACATGGACTTTAACCCTATGACGTGAATGATAGGTGGCAGTTTCGTTCAGTACTATCAAAGAGTATATAATCACTACGTGGTACTATAGCTATATAGATAAGTTATTCTACGGTCCGGATACGACGTACGGTCGGTCAGATTAATGTTTTAAACTCTAGCAAGAATTAAGACAATTTAAATCACATGTTATTACTTTCTAAGGAGTTTCTAAAGTATTACACATATCACATGTTAAGCCGATCAAAATCATTATTATATTATTTATTTTTCATCTTGGTATATGAACATTAAATAAATTCCGGACTTGTTGTTCTGCTTTCTAGATCATCTGTTAGATTTACCAGACAATTTTGATAATCTATGAGTCAGTGAAAATTAGCGAATTATTAAATTAGCGAACTTATTGGTCGAAATCGTCCTAAATACGCCAAGTCTTTTGACAGAATTAAATGGCTTTTGGCGCACTTGCACGCATCCAATTTATTGTGTCATCAGAATCAGATTCTTGGAGCTTTTTAAGATTTCTGTCTTTGATGATACCCAATTTGTAGAGATACTTTTAAATTTCCTTATTTTGAATACGATTAAGGACTAAAAGTACAAAATTTTTTTAAATAAATTTGCATGCATTGAATTCACAATCTTCGATTTATCCGAAATTACAACCAACCCGTTAAAAATATCTTCCCCGCCAGTGTACGATGCTTGAAATACTCGTATGTATGCTTGAAATCGTTAGAAATTCGATAGCGTGTTGTAGGATGTCGATATGTTTCTTGAGTTGTCCGCCACTAGTCCTCCAAGGAAAGTCGGTATTGCGATTCTCCCTGCCCTCCGTGACCGAAACGTGGTCTGCAGCGGAGCCAAAGTACAGATCCGCCGCGGGGTGACGGCTGGGCTTGTTAAGCATCCACCTTCCTGAGCCTCAACGCCTCCGGGAGGCGGAAGGGGGGGGGGTTCGTCTCCCACATGGGTTTGGAGGCCAAGCAGGTAGACACGTCTGTGTTCCAGGGCGTCTTGCCTGGTGGGAGAAGGATAAAGAAACGCTCTCTACCGAGAAGAGCCTGTTTTGGGCGGCCTGCGCGGGTGGGGTCGCGGATGTGATGATTCCCGTAGCCCTGCCAACATGCGACGATGGTGGAAAACCGTGGAATTTTATTCGGTGTGTGCCCGACATCGCCCGTCCTTGCGGGGGCGGGTAAACGTTAGGTATTTCCCCACGTTGAAGAAACAGGTCAATCTGCTTGCCAAGCTTGGCTGTTATGGCAAATCCCCTGAACAGAAAAGGCCTAGCTTCAGCAGTGTCTTCAGGTCGGTACGCAGAGGACAATTGACGTGTCTAACTTTGATGGGCAGCTTTGTTAATGCTACATTTAATCTTCTCCACGGCAACCAGTAGGAATAGAGGCGTAATCTCTCACTATAAAGTCGTATGACGAAGCTCAGCGGTCCATTCTCGTTGCGCGATAGAATCCGCACCTGGCATAGCCCTTTCTCTCTCTTACTTCGGGTAAACATTTTCTTAGTACATGACTTAGTCGTAAGGATCCGCACGGTGAGATGTCAAAAAGCCGCAGAACTCACAACGAAAAAAGAAAGAAATAAGTTTCCCAGAGGCAACCTCGAATAGGCAAAGCAAGGGTAGTGTAGCACGACCCCAAACAAGAAAGAGTGACGACCTGAACAATGTAACGGGTGATCAGTGCAGGCTGTTCTCTGGAATCCTTTGCAAGAAGTCCATCTTCAGCAGTATACGCTGTCAGAATGGAATGGTGATGACGACTGCAAGCTTCGCGATATCTCGGATAATGAGTATTACACTTTTATTATTGTTTTTTTCAAGAGATCTTAATGGGAAGTGATAAGACGGAAACTGTTTTTACAATAGGAGCAGTTGTTTCGTGCACTTTTAAATTAGAAGATTAATTGAAATATGGTCTTTAGATATTGAATTGTTCAGTATTCTGTAAAAAATATCTTCACGCATTTTCCAATACAGGGGTAGACAGAGGTCGAGTCTAGACAATTAAGTCCCTTCGACTCACATACCACCGAAGATATTTTCGGGACAACGTGACAGGTGGTAAGACTGTCGTCGTCTTTATGTCCAAGCCAACGATATTCGTACAAAGTTTTTGAAAAACCCATTGGTACGTGCCTACCAACTGGGGATCGAACTCGGGTCTATTGACTCGAAATTCCAACCACCCAACCACTCGGCTATCGTGACTTATATTCTTATTAGTATTCTGTAAATAAATATAAAAAATATAAAAATCTTCACGTTCCCAATACAGAGGTCTAGTCTACACAATTAAGTCCCTTCCACGCACCTTCCACCGGAGACATTTTCGGCACAACGTGAGAGGTGGTGAGCCCGTCGCTGTCTTTATGTACAAGCCTACGATATGATTCGTACATAAGTTTTTGAAAAACCCATTGGTACGAGCCTGCCACCTGAGGATCAAACTCGGGTCTCTTGACTCGAAATTCCGACCACCCAACCAATCGGCTATCGTGAGTCTTTCTGTAGTCTATGATTTAAGGGTAATATTTGTAACTGAGTAAACTAAATATAGTAAACTAAAATACAGAGAATGTATAATATATATTGTATAAATATTTAAATCAATTCGACTAAACTTTCACCAGATTGAAAAGTGTCGAATCGACTGCACTTACTTTCTTAGTCTTTGATATCACCTAAACTATTATAAATAAATACATACATAGACTGAGACAACAACACATACATTGCTCTGATCCCAAAGTAAGTAATTTAAGCACTTGTGTTATGGATAAGAAACAACGACGGTGGCAAAATATCAAGAACCGAGAAAATGTAAAAAAGTATTTTATACATTGATCCGGCGAGAATCGAACTCGGGACGTCAGAGCTGGCGATTCCATGAAAACAGTTGGGTACGCCACTCGTCCACGGAGGTCGTCATAATATAAACATAGTTAGTTGTATTACTAAAGATTTATTTCAGGCAAAGCCCATAGATTAAATGATTTGTAAGATTAGCTCATTATAATACGGTTTATATAAAGAGATTTGTTACAGCTTCGTGCTAAAATATACCAAAGCTGATAGCTTTCTCAAGCTAATCATAAGTTTATATAAATGCTTTTAATCATATGCTTTTAATATATATACTCCTTTCGTTAAATGCTATACGCAAATTCAAAAGACCTCGACGTGTGTGTACGAAGAGAATGATGAATTTGAAAGAAGAGAAAGAGGTATGTAACGATCGTGACACTTGGCAATCTGTTTTCTGTAGCTACTCCGTGGATTGTGCGTGAAGATAAATAAAAAAATACATTTCCCTTACATGTTAAGTATATTTTATTAGGTATATAATAATTATATTATCGATAAATTAAAAATAGCGATTTATCTTTTTAAGTCTATATTCAACGTTATACCATTATAAGAGGATTATTTCAGAGGTATTAGTATGAGGGATTATATAAATCTCGCATGCGGTACTTACAGAATTCATCTGCGTAATAGGATTTAATATTAATTGACATGGCAACATTTAATAATTTTCAACCTAACTAGGTCTAGGCAATGTTACCATGATATTAATTGCCTTTAGATCCTTGGAGTTAGGTTGTACTATATTGTGTACGTGTCGGCGTTCGAGTATTTTTTTAAATCTTCACGCATATCTAACACTGGAGTAGTCAGAGGAGTAAATATTTACATCGATAAATATTCATAGTCACGATAGCCAAGTGGTTGGGTGATCGGAATTCGACCCGAGTTCGATCCCCAGGTGAACAGTACGAGGGTTTTTTCAAAACCTATGTACGATTCATATCGTTGGCTTAGACATAAAGACGGCGACTTCTTTATGTCCACGTTTGTGACTCAATTGTCTAAACTAGACCTCTGTCTGCTTCACGTATTGGGAATACCGCGAGAATATTTTTTAAAGTTAATTGAATTGCATTAGGGCTGATTCAGATTACACACATAGCCTCAACAAACAGCTAATCTTTGCAATTTATAAATCTATTCGCTTTTTTGCACTTCCCTTACCAAAATCCAAAAAACTAGGATAGCGCTGGCCAACGAAAAATACAATATATCTAAAATACGACACAAATCATCATAACGATGCCGCCTCTAATACCTTTTTAGATCATTGGCACGAATCCAAATTGCACAGTTCCGTGTAGCGGCCAATTTAGTTAAAATTCAATAGAGGACCATGAAATCTGCGCTAACGGACAAAGTCTTATTCTGAGGGATGAAATTAAATTACGCTACGCTATACTGTTTTCGCAAACATTGAAACATACATATCGGCCTATTAAAATCCACTACAGGACATAGGTCTCTCCCATAGGGAGGATTTGCCTTAATCGCCACGCTTCGCAAGCGGATTGGCGATCGCAGTACCAGACCATTCGCACCTCAGACGCTGCTACCCATCTTCGGCCTGATAATAGGATACATAGGAGTTTAGACAATTAAGTCTTTTTCCGATCAACCTTTCATACAGGTGGCCAGCCGGTCACCATCTTTATGTTCAAGCCAACAATATAAATCGTACATAAGTTTTGCAAAACTCATCGGTTCAAACCTGTGGTAGGTTCCAAATAGGAATTCGAATCCCTTGACTCGAATTATGATCACAAACACAGTGGCTATTGTAAAATGTCTAAAATGTTAAATTTCGGCCTTTAATTAACCCCTGTTGGATATACAAACATTTTTTTAAAATATTTGTTTAAAACACAACCAGCAATCTCAAATCACATTATTATATCTTAAGTCATTATTATTATATCTTATCTCACTACCCTTACGGGATAGCCAGATAGAACAGATCGCCAAGTGTCACCAACCCTTACATATCTCATTCACTTGTTACAAAACAACAAGAGTTGGTAACCAGAAGACCTCCGTTCCCGCACATCATGATTCCATTATACCTTAGGTATCCAAATGCTCTTGAAGCTTTTCTCTATTTAAATATCTATTTGATGAATATTTGTACACGAGTGTTATATATATTTGTATTTGAATATGCGACGTGAATTTTCTATGTGAATATACGACGGGCTCACCACCTGTCACGTTGTCCCGAAAATATCTTCGGTGGAAGGTGGGTCGAAAGGACTTAATTGTCTAGACTAGACCTCTGTCTACCCCATGTATTGGGAACTGCGTGAAGATATTTCATACATATTTTGAATATAAGCCGTTTGCTTGGACACTAAGACGGTACTAGACTCAGTTCTATCATTTTGTTCTACAGAAAAGTGGGTAGAAAGGACTTATGCGTAAAATTTTTAAAATTTTATTATTTAATTAAACTTATACAGAATAAACGCTTTGAAGACCTCGAAACCCCAGTCCCTGATATATACGCTATTGGCTGTCATGAACTTATTTGAAATAAATAAAATAAAATAAATAAATATCTTGTCGCAATTCCCAATACAGGGGTAGACAGAGGTCTAGTCTAGACAATTAAGTCCCTTCGACTCACCTTCCACCGAAGATATTTTCGGGACAACGTGACAGGTGGTGAGCCCGTCGCCGCCTTTATGTCCAAGCCAACGATGTAATTCGTACATAAGTTTATGAAAAACCCATTGGTACGAGCCTGTCACCTAGGGCTCGAACTCGGGTCTCTCGACTCGAAATTCCGACCACCCAATCACTCGGCTATCGTGACTACAATAAAGTAAATTATTTAAAGTTGAATTAAATTACATGTTCATCACGTAATTTTTAAGTCGCAATGTATCTCATGCTGCTATGTAATTTTATTGAAGAACCTTTAATAAAAAAAAATATAAATTACGTATCGCATAACTACATATTCATATCGCTTTAACGACCCACCGTTAAATGTTCGCTCCATAAATAAATTCCGGGTAATAAAAGCATCAATATTCCGCTGGTAGTTTATGCAAAACGCGGATAAGGCTCCGGTCAAAGTTTATCCGGATCTACCGCACGGTTACTGTCGTGGCCGGTGGGATTAGCGTAAGTTAATTGGTTATTTATTTGCTGCCACACGACGTGGCAATTCGTTTGCTATAAGTTTATCACAATTAGTGTCCAAGGTAACGCTAGAATACTTGTATAAATGAATACTTAATTCCTGAATAACTAATGAATACTTGTCTTCATTAATAATAATAATAAATAAATAAATATCTTCACGCAATTCCCAATACAGGGGTAGACAGAGGTCTAGTCTAGACAATTAAGTCCCTTCGACCCACCTTCCACCGAAGATATTTTCGGGACAACGTGACAGGTGGTGAGCCCATCGCCGTCTTTATGTCCAAGCCAACGATATAATTCGTACATAAGTTTTTGAAAAACCCATTGGTACGAGCCTGCCACCTGAGGATCGAACTCGGGTCTCTTGACTCGAAATTCCAACCACCCAATCACTCGGCTATCGTGACTACAATAAAATAAATTATTTAAAGTTGAATTAAATTACATGTTCATCACGTAATTTTTAAGTCGCAATGTATCTCATGCTGCTATGTAATTTTATTGAAGAACCTTTAATAAAAAAAATATAAATTACGTATCGCATAACTACATATTCATATCCTTTAACGACCCACCGTTAAATGTTCGCTCCATAAATAAATTCCGGGTAATAAAAGCATCAATATTCCGCTGGTAGTTTATGCAAAACGCGGATAAGGCTCCGGTCAAAGTTTATCCGGATCTACCGCACGGTTACTGTCGTGGCCGGTGGGATTAGCGTAAGTTAATTGGTTATTTATTTGCTGCCACACGACGTGGCAATTCGTTTGCTATAAGTTTATCACAATTAGTGTCCAAGGTAACGCTAGAATACTTGTATAAATGAATACTTAATTCCTGAATAACTAATGAATACTTGTCTTCATTAATAATAAAAATCTATAAATAAATATCTTCACGCAATTCCAAATACAGGGGTAGACAGAGGTCTAGTCTAGACAATTAAGTCCCTTCGACTCAACTTCCACCGAAAATATTTTCGGGACTACGTGACAGGTGGTGAGCCCGTCGCCGTCTTTATGTCCAACCCAACGACATAATTCGTACATAGGTTTTTGAAAAACCCATTGGTACGAGCCTGTCACCTGGGGCTCGAACTCAGGTCTCGACTCGAAATTCCGACCACCCAATCACTCGGCTATCGTGACTACAATAAAATAAATTATTTAAAGTTGAATTAAATTACATGTTCATCACGTAATTTTTAAGTCGCAATGTATCTCATGCTGCTATGTAATTTTATTGAAGAACCTTTAATAAAAAAAATATAAATTACGTATCGCATAACTACATATTCATATCCTTTAACGACCCACCGTTAAATGTTCGCTCCATAAATAAATTCCGGGTAATAAAAGCATCAATATTCCGCTGGTAGTTTATGCAAAACGCGGATAAGGCTCCGGTCAAAGTTTATCCGGATCTACCGCACGGTTACTGTCGTGGCCGGTGGGATTAGCGTAAGTTAATTGGTTATTTATTTGCTGCCACACGACGTGGCAATTCGTTTGCTATAAGTTTATCACAATTAGTGTCCAAGGTAACGCTAGAATACTTGTATAAATGAATACTTAATTCCTGAATAACTAATGAATACTTGTCTTCATTAATAATAAAAATAAATAAATAGATATCTTCACGCAATTCCCAATACAGAGGTAGACAGAGGTCTAGTCTAGACAATTAAGTCCCTTCGACTCACCTTCCACCGAAGATATTTTCGGGACAACGTGACAGGTGGTGAGCCTGTCACCTGGGGCTCGAACTCGGGTCTCTCGACTCGAAATTCCGACCACCCAATCACTCGGCTATCGTGACTACAATAAAGTAAATTATTTAAAGTTGAATTAAATTACATGTTCATCACGTAATTTTTAAGTCGCAATGTATCTCATGCTGCTATGTAATTTTATTGAAGAACCTTTAATAAAAAAAAATATAAATTACGTATCGCATAACTACATATTCATATCGCTTTAACGACCCACCGTTAAATGTTCGCTCCATAAATAAATTCCGGGTAATAAAAGCATCAATATTCCGCTGGTAGTTTATGCAAAACGCGGATAAGGCTCCGGTCAAAGTTTATCCGGATCTACCGCACGGTTACTGTCGTGGCCGGTGGGATTAGCGTAAGTTAATTGGTTATTTATTTGCTGCCACACGACGTGGCAATTCGTTTGCTATAAGTTTATCACAATTAGTGTCCAAGGTAACGCTAGAATACTTGTATAAATGAATACTTAATTCCTGAATAACTAATGAATACTTGTCTTCATTAATATTTAAAAATAAATAAATAGATATCTTCACGCAATTCCCAATACAGAGGTAGACAGAGGTCTAGTCTAGACAATTAAGCCCCTTTGACCCAGCTTCCACCAAGATATTTTCGGGACAACGTAACAGGTGGTGAGCCCATCGCCGTCTTTATGTCCAAGCCAACGATATAATTCGTACATAAGTTTTTGAAAAACCCATTGCTACGAGCCTGCCACCTGAGGATCGAACTCGGGTCTCTAGCCTCGAAATTCCGACCACCCAATCACTCGGCTATCGTGACTTTTCACGATATATATTAATATTTACATATGTAAATATTCATATATAAATGTAAACGTCCATGATTCGAGTACAAACATTTATGTTCATTACACAAATGTTTGCGGTCGTCAAATCCCTCCTGTCACATCCCAAAAAAGCTTTCCCGAAAAGAGATTCGAAAAGACTTCATTGTCTCATTGTCTCAACCCCAGAGTGGGAAATGCGTAAAAATATTACACAGATCTGTTTAGAAAACATCACATACATTGCTTTGATCCAAATGTAAGTTAAAGCACTTGTGTTATCCGGAAGCAATGAAGGTACCACAAACAGCCAGCACCAAGAAAATGTAGAAGAAGTAGTTTTCACAGTTAACTCGTCCGGGAATCGAAACCGGGACTGAGCTGATGGCACCTTGAAAGCCGGTGTATATGCCACTCATCCGAAGAGGTCATCATATTATTTACTACAATAAATCAGTTTCATTTCTAAATTCAAATTCTCAAATCCTCATACTTAAAAACCGTAACCATAGACTAATCAAATTAAATGCACTATGTTTCATACAGTAACGTATTTCAACGTAGAAAAGCTTTCCTCCAATAAACAACATAAATAAATTGTTCAATATAAGGACTCTATCTTGCATGCGGAACGTGACTTTGTCGAGTTTTATAATCGGATTGTCATCCACTCATCCAACGGACTCGGATTCTGGTTAAGGATGGCTGTCGTTATATTTTAATGAAAATTATAGAGACACGACTGTTACGAAATTTTGTCTATTATTATCGTTAATTTATTAAAAAAATATCTCTTCACGTCTTTCCCGATATTGGGATAGACAGTTGTCTAGACAATTAAGTCCCTACGATGTACCGAAGACATTTTTTTTTTCATAACGTGACAGTTGGTGAGCCCGTCGCCGACTTTACGTCCAAGCCAAAAGTTTAAATAAATAAAAAATAAAATATCTTCACGCAATTCCCAGTACTATCCCTGTACAGAGGTCTAGTCTAGACAATTAATTCCCTTCGACCCAAGCTCCAATGAAGATATTTTCGGGACAACGTGCCTGCCACCTGTGGATCGAACTCGGGTCTCTCGACTCGAAGTTTCGACCACCCAACCACTCGGCTATCGTGACTTTATTAATTTACAAATTATTACTTTTATACATATATAAAACATAACGGCCTATAAAAGTCGGAATGCTGTGTACTTGCTTCTCTGATAAGAGAGGGTTTGTTATTATCGTCAAGCTTGACTAGCGCGAGCGGATTGGCGATGGCAGTACTGTTTTATTATCCCGCCGTCTGTCTATAGATGGAGACACTAAGAAGACTTTTTCTATACTTACCTCTTACGACACCCACGGCAAGAAAAGGCATAGTAAATCCTGGCGCCGATATCACACGATCAACCTTATACAATTATTATAATAAAAAATACACGGTTTATATACAACTTTACAAATTAAGTCACGATAGCCGAGTGGTTGAGTAATCGGTTTTTTTAATGACATATTCAATGTAAATTCGAACGGCATTTTAGTTTATTTTATTGAACTTATTACTTACTACTTTTATTATTTCCAGTCTCCGAACAGAGTGCATATTGTAGTCATCAATATACCGGAATTTCAGCTTAAATTATGATATGATACCAACGCTGCGTTGTATGGTACAAGTGACAAGAATACGTTGGTGTACAGTAATATGTTTACATCGATTTGTGGAGGCGTTTAAAATGCCTTATATAATATTTTTATTAATCCCAAAATATTAATTTTGATGGTTAAGTTATAAGATCGAATTAATAAGTGATTTGAAAGATTGTTGAAAGCTTTAAACACATTTCACAATATTTTAGTAATATATTAAAGTTTTAGAGTAATTAAAATACACTTTTTTTTTGGAAAAGGGAGGCAAACGAGCAGGTGGCACACGTGATGGTAAGTGATTACCGCCGCCCATGAACATCTGCAATACCGGAGGAATAGCAGATGCGTTGCCGGCCTTTGAGAAAGGTATAGGTTCTTTTCTTGAAGTCTCTTTTCTTGAAGATCCCTAAGTCGTATCGGTCCGGAAAAACCGCTGACGGTAGCTCATTCCACAAAGTCCAAGTGCGTGGCAGAAAATTCCGCGAAAAACGCACTGTGGTGAAATATACATACATGACAATCTAGATAATTTCACCGTAGTATATAGGCCTCACCTGTAAGGGAGAATTTAATGTAATCGCCACTGATCGGCGACGCAGCACCAGACACCTCGTAATTTTAAATTATATAAATAAATTCATGCCACAACCCGTTCCCGGTCTATTGAACTTTAGTGTAGTATCTTTCGATAGACACACATACATAGATAGGGACAATATCACATACATTGCTTTGTTCCAAAATTAATTAGCTTAAATATATGTATTATGAAATGAAAAAATGTTTTTTTTTTTAAATATAGAACAGAAATGTAGAATGAAAAATGTAGAATAGAAAAAAAATGTTCCCCTGTGTGGCAATGGCGTGAAGATTAGTAACAATGAAGGTCCATAAACACCTAGACTAGAGAAATGTAGAAAAAGCGTAACCGACCGGCAATCGTATTCGGGGTTTCGGGAAATCATGAAACCCCCCACGGGTAAGCCACTGTATACCGGTATATACACACACGTCTATTGTTATAACCAATGGTATTTTCAAGACTATTTTAATTATCTCTACGACACTCATGGGAATAAATTACGGGGTATATTCAAAGAAAGAAATACCTTATCTTACACCGAGAGCAAATTGCAAATACAAAAATGCAAAATGTTAATTTATGACACATTTATTCTTTCTTATTCCATCACAAAGAAAATAGATCACAAAAAAATAATTAGTTAATGTGTAACTGAGACGCAAATATACATACATTTTACATATAAAACATCCAGTCTAGTAATAATTGACTTCTCAAAACAGTGAAGAGTGTAAAATATCTTCACGCCATTCCTAATACTGGGGTGGACAGAATTCTAGACAATTAAGTCATTTCGACCCATAGATCACCGAAAGCATTTTTGGTACAACATGACAGGTGATGAGCTTTAAGACAACGATATAAATCATAGATAAATTTTGAAAAAAAAAATACTATGATACGAGCCTGCCTGTCTGGGGATCGAACTCGGGTCTCTTCAACCGAATTTCGATCAATCAAACACTCGGCTATCGTCGACTTCTCGAGTGCAAAAATCAAACGTACAACATAACCCACACACGTACCCGCTATACGCTCATGACTTCCAACCTCAACTACAGTATTCCATAAGTGGTAGACGCAGCGCCACTCGAAAGATACGAACAACCATGAATTCGCATCGGTCTATTTACGAACCCATTTATTTGAAGAGTCAATAGCATTCGTATGCCCGATTTTGAATTCTTTACATACGAAAATCTTCCTATTTTGTCATATTTTTCTATATTTTGTGTCATAAACATGTTTGTGTCACAAAAGTCACGATTGATTGGGTGGTCGGAATTTCTAGTCAAGAGACCCGAGTTCGATCGCCAGGTGGCAGGCTCGTAAAAATGTTGCTTTTTTCAAAAACTTACGTACGATTAATAACGATCGCTGGGACATAAAGACGAAGACGGCTCACCACCTGTAACGTCCCGAAAATAACTTCGGTGGAATGTGGGTCGAAGGGACTTAATTGTCTAGACTAGATCTCTAGGGGTAGACACCCCTGTATTGGACTATGCGTGTAGATATTTATAATTATTTCCGAAAATGTAATTTTTTTACATTCTTTTAACTTAACTAATTTATGTATATGGATGAAATATTTTTCTATATATGTCTATGGATTATGTTTTGCCTTTATCTCATTAATTGCGTCTACCAAAAAAAAAAATTCACCATATACCATAGGTCGATTGGAAAAGAATGCCTAATGGATACGGGCATTATCCAACAAGGTTAATGTATGCGTATTATATCACCAACACAAGTAAAGATTTTTGTTACTTCAGAAAATATTTATCTGCTAAGGTTCTTAAAGAAACAAATTCTATACTAGCTCAATGAGAAATTTTCTTGCACATATTCTGCGCACAGCAAACAGGATATTACGGTTTTATTGTGACAACACGCGCGTGTGTGCGTCTTGTGTTGCAACACACATCTCGAAATATAAAGTACGTGCTTTCGAGGAAAATTCAATTCCTTGTATTCACTGGAACGAACACAAGTATATTTTTCCATACAGCGTCTTAAATATAGTCGCATTATACACCGTCGTGTAATTTTGTGGGTTTGTATCATTCTGACTAAATAAAGTTCAGTGCAGGAGATATGCCACACAATTGCGATGGATTTACCACAATCGTCATGCTTCGCAAATAGAAAAGGAGCTGTACCTTTATCAAAGACCGGCAACGCAGCTGCTATTCCCCTGGTAATGCAGGTGTTCATGGGCGGTGGTAACTTACCATTACGTGAGCTAACAGCTTGTTTGCCCCCTATTCTATGTAAAAAAAAAGAATAACGATAGAAGCATCTTCAGACACCTGATTCTTTGGTCTGGTGTTTTTTGAGATGGTTATACCGTCATCTTAAGGTTGTCATAACGTTCGAGGCTTTTCCCTTTGTCGCCTTCCTACTCTATCTCAAGCAGATGGAAATATTCTTACGAAAGGGGGTTGGCAATATTCTTACACTGTCACCATGCGGAAATCTGACATAAATATAAAAAATAAAGTTGTTATCATACTTTCTCCACAGTGATGCTGAATGATAGTAAATTTTAATGTGAAATAGATTATCATAATCATAATAATAATCACATGTAAAATTATATAGTAGGATGATTATGTCCGTTATGTATGTAATGTTAGCATACACTAGGCGAGTCACGCTCAGCAAGCGGTTTGGCGATCGCAATATCAGACATAATACCTTAGATGCCTGTAACTGAATTGCTGAATTTTCGTATAGTGTTTTTGTAATGATTTACCACTCCCTGTTATCCGTTATTCTGTTGTATATTATGTATTCTGTAATGCTTCTTCCTTTGTCACCACTTACGGCATGAAAAGTGGTATATTATTACGCCGTAACCACACGATAAATATTTTATATTCTTAATTAATAAATTAAAATCAGTTTATTCGAAAACAAAAAAAGGATCAACAAATTTTTTATTAAAATACTTATAAGAGCATTTTATAAAAGTACAACTAAAATATTTATTTATTAAAAATATAAATATCTTCTTGCCATTGCCAACACTGGCATAGACAGAGGTCTCGACCATTAAGTCCGAAGTGTTCGACCCACCTTCCACCGAAGATATCTTTGGGACAACGTGACAGGTGGTGCGCCCGTCGCCGTCTTTATGTCCAAGCCAACGATATAAATTGTACATAGGTTTTTGAAATAACCCATTGATACGAGCCTTCCGCCTGGGGATCGAACTCGGCTCTCTCGAATCGATTTCCGATCATCCAACCACTCGGACTCGATCGATCGGAATTTTTTATATCATAAGTATATATATAAATTTTTACTACAATATATTATAACATAAAGTCCCATGTTTTTGTTGTATTAGTACGTACTAATCTCCGTATTGTAATTGTAAATTTCCAATTGTGTACACTTGTAAATTTATTACATGTGTATTTTTATGTACTTTGTTAATGGACCGAATGAAATAAATATATGAAGCAAGGATAATATATTTCCGAAGATATTTCGGGAATATCTTCGGTGGAAGGTGGGTCGAAGGGTCTTAATTGTCTAGACTAGACCTCTGTATACCCCTGTATTGGGAATGGCGTGAAGATATTTTTTATTATGGATAATATATGTAGGTATGGACTACATCACATTCATTGCTCTGATCTCAAAGTAAGTTACTGAAGCACATGTGTTATAGAATCGGAAACAACTAATGTACCACAACCTCTCAGACCAGAGATAATGATTAAAGAAATGAAAAGTGGTTATCTACATTAACCCATCCGAGAATCGAACCGGAGCCTCAGTCCAAAAGCTTCTAGACAAGCGTGCCGATTATGTTTAATGCTGTTTTTAAGCGAGGCCAAAATCCAGCTAGACAGACTGTTAAATATGCATGTAACTTTTCCAGAATTTCGAACATAAATGATTAAGGTTCACATAGATCAAAGGAAAACAAATTTTAATTTTTAATTAAATTCCCAAGACACTTTACGGTGTAATAAACGTCCATCAATTTTAAGTCGGCTTAAAACTTGCAATGGAAACACATGTTGTTGAAGGCGTACTCAGGGTTATTGGCGTTATATTCATATATAATAAATTAAATATCTTCACGATATTCTCAATACTAGGGTAGACAGGGGTACAGACAATTAAGCCCCTTTGACCCACCGTTCACCGAATGTATTTCACAACGAGGGACCTGGTGAGCCTGTTGCCATCTTTATGTCCAAGGCAACGATATAAATCGTACGTAACCTTGAAAAAATCATTTGTACGCCTACTACGAACTCGGGTCTCTTGACTCGAAATTAATTATAGATAAAATTAAAAAATGTGTAAATTTTCAATTGTTTATAAATTTTCAATTATAAATTATAAAAACGAATCATATATTCACTGGCATTTGTTTCAAATTTTCGATTGTTTATGAGTTGGGGAGATAGGAAATTTTTCGAGACGTATTACATTTTGGATTCTTACATAAATTTTTTCATAAATTGAGTTGAAAATGTAGCCTTATTCAACGTTAAAGGTTTTGTACTAAATCTAAGATACATTTAGAGGATATAGGTATTTTAAAAATATAGTAAGACAATAAATTATAATTTTAAAATAATTTTAATTTAAATAATTAAATAATACGGTTTTGTATTCGACTTCGAGGTACCTCACGCTTTTTTAACATAACTTGTTTTATATGTAATCATTTTTTTAACTCATAGAATATTATTATTACCTTTTAGTTGGGCTAGATACGATAGCGTTTTTTTAGTATTTTGAACTATTGTTTAGTGTTAAATGTAGTATAATAAATAACTATTATGGTTAATAATTATATTTATAAATTATAGATGGTTGTAAATATATTAATTAAATATATTAGTTATAAATATATATACAAGAATAAATATATAAATATTAATGGTCATTTGAGTAAATTGCTTGAAGAGGGGAAGATCATGAGTCCTCGGATACCTAGACGTACATGTATGAAGAAAATGATGAATTTGAAACAAGCAAAGGAGGTATGTAGGGATCGTGACAGTTTGCGATCTGTTCTCTCTGGCCACCCCGTCAGAGACGGAGCGTAAAGTGGTTATGTTCAGTTATAAATAAACAACGTATTCATCTATCTATCTACATACTACATATCTAATACACATGTATTTTTTTTAATACTTATAGGGCGTGTACGTAGCGGTTATGTTGACCTGCCAGGAATCTAAATTCGAGCGAACGTTCATTCGCTTAGTATCAATCACTTTCAGCTCCTCGCCGTATACATTCACGTGGTACTCGACGTTATCGAAGTAGGTTATTTCTATTTCGAAGTCTATCTGGAGCGTCGTGAACTGATAGCAGGATGGACGCTTGGACAGACAGAGGCGACGGAGGTGTATGGTCGGTAGAGCCTTGTTCATTTGGTTGCATCGGAACACGATGCAGGAGTACTCGTAAGTTGCTAGTATTGTGAACTGTTGACAAAATGTATAATTTCATATGCATACAAATATAAATATATAAATAAATACATAAAAGTCACGATAGCCGAGTGGTTGGGTGGTCGAAATTTCGAGAGACCTGAGTTGTCCTGAAAATATCTTCGGTGGAAGGTGGGTCGAAGTGACTCAGTTGTCTAGACTAGACCTCTGTCTACCCCTGTATTGGGAATTGCATGAAGATATTTATATATTTTATTTATAGTGTCTGGTTCCTCAAAGGGCATGGTCGGCCGTAATTATAAATATATAAATTCATTTCTAATTAATATAAAAATATATAGTAATTCAATTTTCTAGGTAGAGATTTACGCCCTGAAGTGGAATTTCAGAGCCCTAGTAGTTAAACTAGTGTTACATACTATGCCATTACTCTACCTATTAATGGCTTTTAATAGATACTGATCAATGAGAAAAAAGAGAAAACTGAAAAAAATTGAAAATATAAAAAGAAAAAAAAATGTTTTCAAAATTTCAACAGACACGGGCGGTATTCGAACCCGCGACCTCCGCCGAACCGTGGTTCAGCATAACTCATATGCTTTACAATCAATAAAATATTACGTAAGATACTGATCATGTTTACATGTTCAGTAGAATCTTACATTGTAAACTGCACTACGAGCTTTGGCTGATTCTGGCAAAATAGCTGTATGGTCGGTGAAGATTTCCGCTTTAGTCTCTTCAGGGTCACAAGGTCCAAATCTTTGGACATGTGTTAAACCTGTAATAAGAAATGTAGTCAGTTTCAGTTTGCATGAAGTAATTTTTTGCTGGCAAACATAAGCTATAAAATAAATCCTGATCATACCGCATTGACGACTTCCGTAGACGAGCGGTGTACACTCGGGTTTTCACGGTGTTGCCAGCCCTGAGGTCTCGGTTTCGATTCTCATTTCGATTCCCGGGTTAATGCGGAAAACACTTTTTCTTTATTTCTCGGGTCTGGGTGTTTGTGGTACCTTAGTTTCTGATTCATATTCATCCATATATCTGTCTACTGGGCAACCTTAAGACCACAAACTGAAGATGACGCATCAACAGTGCGATGGTATCGGTCTAATTTATCAAAGACTGAGAACCTAACCATTACGTTCGATGTGATTAAATTAAGGAAAAAAAATACGTTCTAATCAAAGTGGCGTAGGGCACCAATGTACTATTATGAATAGCAGCTATTTGTTTTTAAATAATCGAATTGATGAAAAATATAACTGGCTAATGTCTTATATTAACAACAATTTCTTAGTAAATGTTTATGCATATCATGTTCTATTTTTATTATTAATCGTCAACAACTTTTTCCTTGAATATTACAATTTGTATATTTTTTTATAATAAAGTTTTCCGTAATAAAGTCACGATAGCCGAGTGGTTGGATGGTCTGAATTCCGAGTCAAGAGGTCGAGATCGAACTCGGGTCGACTTCGATCCCCAAGTGACAGGATCGTACCAATTTTTCAAAAACGAATTACATCGATGGCTTGGACATAAAGACGACGACGGGCTCACCTGTCACAATGTCTCGAAAATATCTTCGGTTGAATTATCAACCGAAGATATTTAGAAATTATAAACCTATTTTTTTTGTAATTGTAAGGGTGAAGTACATGCTTTTTCTCAGGGGAATTGAATTGTAATTATAGCTTGTAGCCACTTAAACATGTCACAAAAACTGCCGTTAGGCTTTGCGAGGCATAAACTCTAACACTTTCTTTTGGTGTTATTATTCAATAATGGACTAAGAATATAGTCGTTCGAGTCATGCGACCCGAGTTCGAACCCCAAGACACGTAGCAATGGGTTTTTAATAAAACCTTATATACGATTTATATCAGCAAACAAAATGGCCCTTCCCAAAAATTCATAAGTATTTGCCTACCACCTGAGGATCGAACTCGGGTTTCCTGACTACCGTTGGTAAGTCGGTAGCATAATAGACAGAAATAAATATTTATGTAAATAAATAATAATAAATAAATATCTTCACGCAATTCCCAATACAGGGGTAGACAGAGGTCAAGTCTAGACAATTAAGTCCCTTTGACCCACCTTCCACCGAAGATATTTTCGGGACAACGTGACAGGTGGTGAGCCCATCGCCGCCTTTATGTCCAAGCCAACGAAGAAATATTTATGTAATTATAACTTACGTCTTCTCATAATAACAATGTTAGGAGCCAGTCTGGTTATAGCCGGTCTACCAATTCTTGCGATAGTCGTCCTAACCCACTGGTGGTACATCCCGTAGTCTAGAAATCTTGCTGGTAATTTACATCCCGGACCATGGACACCGAGTCCAACCTGAAGGAAATAATAAATACACATTACATTCATACACATATGGGAACAACATTAAATGCAGTGCTCTGATCCCAACATAAGTAGCTAAAGCATTTCTTTTGCATTTCAAGCAATTCTTGTAAATATCATATACATACATAGATAGGGACAAGTCTAGACAATTAAGTCCCTTTGACCCACCTTCCACCGAAGATATTTTCGGGACAACATGACAGCCGGCGACGGGCTCTTTATGTCCAAGGCAACGATGAAATTCATGCATAAGTTTTTGTAAAACTCATTGGTACTGCCACCTGGGGATCGAACTCGGGTCTCTCGACTCGAAATTCCGACCACCCAACAACACGGCTATCGTGACTCTAATATATTCTTAATTTTGGTAATTTTTAATAAACATTTTATTATACAAAACGAGTAACAAAGAATAATAAATTGTATAATAAAGAATATTTATTTAATACATGAGTTAATACATAACAAAATTATGTGATTAAGTTAAAGAGAAAATGTTGTTTTTTTTTTTCAACTGACACGGGCGGTATTCGAACCCGCGACCTCTGCCGATCCGTGGTAACGCTCTTACCTCCGAGCAACCGTGTCTTTCACGCATCAGTTGAAGTTTTAAATCTGTATTCTTTTTTCTTGTGTATTCTTCTTCATCTATGAAGAAGAAAAAAGTCCTATTTGCAAGTGACAATTTGATATTCCTGACTTTTAGTTAGGAATTATCAATAAGATAACGCCAACTATTTTTTTTTTATTTTTCCTCATCATGCTCATTAATTTAGTCATAGCATTTTACATATTTATTTAAATTAACATGTTTATTAAAATTTCAAATAGAAGTTATCTTTTACGAAGCTCTTTATCGGATTCGGTTCCTGGCCGCGACAATGCAGTTATTTCCTATTCCATTACAAGTGCTTTAATAAAAATATCTTCACGCAATTCCCAATACAGGGGTAGACAGAGGTCAAGTCTAGACAATTAAGTCCCTTTGACCCACCTTCCACCGAAGATATTTTCGGGATAACGTGACAGGTGGTGAGCCCGTCGTCCCTTTATGACCAAGCCAACGATGAAATTCGTACATAAGTTTTTGAAAAACTCATTGGTACTGCCACCTGGGGATCGAACTCGGGTCTCTCGACTCGAAATTCCGACCACCCAACAACTCGGCTATCGTGACTTATCACGTGCTAACAAGTGCTTTAGCTTTGGTATTAGAGGACTGTATCTGATTGTTAAAAACTGCGGTTGTTATAGCAATCCCATATTGTTGAGCACACTAGAAGGGCAGATAAAATCACTACTATGTACTGATCTACATAGCTATATGAATTTGGCATTTATATCTAGGACCACATTGGACTAATATAGCATACAAATACTACATCGTATAACATTTTACGTTGCGGTATAAACTAATGCTAATACAAATACATTGTTAAATTATACTGTTACTATTTTTATTCCATACAATATCTAGGTACTTATTAAATCCTCATAAGTAAACCATACCGCGATGTAAAATGTCATTAACGACATATAGTTTATATAAATAAAATTACAAAATGTATACAACCTTATATTGTTTTCTTCTAACAATATGCGTCTTAAACACTGATATTGTCTATATTTATGCATATACATATAGACCTACTCACCAACATCCATCTCCCATCCTGTCTCGCGACTAGAAATACTCCACTTTTCCACATGCACTCGCCCCCTCTAACGGCCTTAGCGCACACTGTATATTTCGGCCATATACTTGCCACATCCAACTGCAATGAAAAGAAGTTCTGAAATACTCAACCTCCGTGGACGAGTGGCGTAAACACCGGTTTTCAAGGTGTCGCCATCTCGAGGTCCAGGGTGCGATTTCTGGTCGGGTGAATGTTGAGAAACCACTTTGTCCACATTTTCTCGGGTCGGGGCGCTTGTGGTGCCTTCGTTGTTTCCGAATCCCATACCACAAGTGCTTTAGCATCTTACATTAAAAAAGTCACGATAGCCGAATGGTTGGGTGGTCGGAATTTCGAGTCAATAGACCCGAGTTCGATCCCCAGTTGGTAGGCTCGTACCAATGGGTTTTTCAAAAACTTATGTACGAATATCGTTGGCTTGGACATAAAGACGGTGACGGGCTCACCACCTGTCACGTTGTCCCGAAAATATCTTCGGTGGAAGGTGGGTCGAAGGGACTTAATTGTCTAGACTCGACCTCTGTCTACCCCTGTATTGGGAATTGCGTGAAGATATTTTTTTTTTTTTTTTTACATTGGGATCGGAGCAATATATGTGAAGTTGTCCCTATCTATATATATTTATTTATTATTACTGTTTTTATAAGAAAAATTAATTAGATTTTTGAAATGTAGTATGTTATATAAATGAACTCACAACTGTTGACATTATTATATTAATATTGTTTTAACTATTGACATTATATATTGATATAATATAGTATCATTGTGGCTGTGTGTTCATGTGTTTACAAACAGTTTAGAGTACAGTACAATAGAGGCGATTTTTATACAATTAAATCGCAGGCGAAACCGCGGGTCAAATCTATTTGATAAGTAAGTGTGAATTTGTATAATTGTTTAAGAATTCCTATATGTAACTTACGGAAGTGCAGTGGCCTTTCAAAGGTCAAAACTGGAATCATAAACTTAATGAAGAATATCGGTTCATAAATCTCATAGGAAGAGGTTTCTGTTAGCTGTTTGACATTTAAAAAAATATTATTAATACTAATATGATTTTTCTGATTTCTTTTATGTCTTTTTTTCTATTTGTAAATAACAAATATTTACTTATTTAGTATACGAAAACACAATTTTTTTTATTCATAATGTCTATTGAGGAATAGAGAGATTTCCTTTAGGAAAAACTTGAATTATCTTCGAAATCTATACACATAAAACGATAGAATCGAGTTGTGCAACAAATGCAGTTGTCCGTGCATCACAAAAATCTACTGAATTATAATTAACTTTTCTAAATTTAATTTCTTAGACATTTGTTTTTTATAGAAAAAAAATCGCTATCGCTATTTAATATAAACTTATTAAAGTTTTAAGAGACAACGATTTTTATAAGCATTACGTGTTTTCTTGCATTAAAAAAAAAACGTGCAAGATAATATTTCTTACGCGGACAAAGTCGGGTGTAAGCTAGTTATTAATAAAGGTGAAACTTTACCCCAGATCTTCGATAATATGATTTACACTGTTTGTTCTCGACGTACGTCATTTCATATAATCTAATGTTCGAGCTCATACAATCTAAAAACAAACACAAATAATAGCTTAAAAGTGCTTATAACTGCAAATAAATAAATAAATAAATTGCAAAATCACAAGAGAAACACTTTTAAAAGTTTTTATAAATAAATTTTCGCAATTAAGTCACAATATCCGAGTGGTTGGGTGATAGAAATTTGGGTGAAGAGACCTGACGGTGAGACCCCAGATGGCAGACTCGCGGGTATTAATTGGTGGGTACCGGTGGGAGTTTTTCAATAACTTTTGTACGATTATCGTACGATATCTTTGTTTTCTTTTACTTGCCTTCTCGCGGGTCTCGTAAGACCACTAAGGGCCTGAAATGTCATTGGCTATCGACAGATGGGCGAGATAACAAACTCAAAAAATACCAGTTTTAGCAGTGGTAGAGCCAAGCATCAGCTTTTGTTGTTGCATGAATGGGCCGGCTCGACCGGGGAAGTACCACGACCTCACAGAATACCGGCGTAAAGTAGAAGTTTAACAAACTTCTGCGTTTCATCTGGTGAGTGCAGGTAATCGGTGGCCCCACATACCCCCCTCCCCCAATTCCAAGGGAGGCAACGCATCTGATATGCCTCTGGTATTGCGGGTGTTCATGGGCGGCGGTAATCACTTACCATCACGTGATCCACCTGCTCGTTTGCCTCCCTTTTCTATAAAAAAAATACCAGACCAAAACTAAGCAGACCGGTAACAGCCAACAGTGTCAGCATGCAAAGTTACCTGGCCTAAGTAAAGTAGAGGCTCAGGTTATGTAGAGAACTATGACAGGCTGTTTTTTTGCATTTGGATGTAAGAATTAAAATCGGCAAGGTTGGTTAATCGCAATTCTAGTCAAGACCCGAATTCCATTTAGAAAGTAGGCTCGTATCAATTTGTTGTTTCAAAACTTATGGACGATTTATATCGTAGGCTTGGATATGAAGACGTCTACGGGCTCACCACATGTCTAATATCCGGTGAAATATGTTGAAATAAGCTCCGGTCGAAAGGACTATGTTCTCTATACCTCCGGCTACCCTAAATATTGGGAATTGTGTGAAGATAAAAAAAATAAAAATTAAAGTAAATGTCAAATTACCGTCTGCTAGTGAAACAGCGTAGAATTCCGGGTTGTAAATCTTTTTTGGTGGCGGACAGATGGGCCGTAACTCTTAAATTATGAAATAAGTTGATTAATATTCATAGATACACTGTTATTTAGCGACAGAAATGATTCAGCATGACATACTGATTCAGATTGAGACCACGATTCAAATTATCAAACTGTAATGTCTGTACAGCTCGAGTTTAGTAGCTAATAAACTTACGCGATACTTCGCGGAAATTAATTATTATAGAAATATTATTACAAAATGATATTGCACCATTCCGCATGCATAAATAGAAATAAAGAAAGAAAAATATTTATTCACTACTACATAACAAATCAAACAAATTATAAATATGTTACTAGTTAATAATTTTTATATAAAAATATATATGTAATAATTAACTAGTTAAACAAAAAAAAATATAATTAAATGGTAGACCTGGTAACAATCATAAGAAAAGTAATACAAAATAAAAAAAATAGTAATATGTTACCTAATCCGAATAGAAAATGAGCATCGCCATACCTCCCATAGATGCGTGCAGTAACTCTTCAGGATCTACCAGAGTCAATCTCTACAGTCAAGAGTTTTAAAGTCTTCACGCTTGATAATACCTTGTTTAGAGGCGAAACACGTGTGGCATAATTGTCAATGGTGGTGTATATTTGCAGCTTACTTTGAAGAAAATGATGAATTCGAAAGAAGCGAAAGTGTATACGGTATAGAGTATGGATCGTGGTGATCTGTTCTTTCTGGTAACCGTGTCAGGGACTTCGCGTCAAGATAAGTAAGTAAGTACATGTGTGGAAGAGAAGGTGGTGCTCTTCTTCTTTTCATAATTAGTAGACATATTTATTGTCTTTGCATGCAGAATTGTGCAAGGTAATTTTACAATAACTGTTCTATGACAGTAGAAATTATAAAAACTAAATGAAATTTTACTTTTATTTAATCTGTTAAAATACCAATACCTTCACGAATTACAGATATGTCCAATTGAATCAACACCAATGAGCTGAAGGTGCTCTTGCCGAAATCAGGATGGTAAGTATAATCGTGCACTTTAAGCTTTGGTCCAGCACAGTTATGACCGACGACTACTTTCGTCCTAGCCCTGCAATTACAAATGGTAAAGTAGTTAATTAATTATTTAAAAATAAATAATAAATATCTTCACGCCATTTCAATACAGGCCATTTCTAGACAATTAAGTCGTTTCGACCCACCTTCCACCAAAGATATTTTTGGGGCAACGTGAGTCCGTCGCCGTCTCAATGTCCAAGTAAACGATATAAATCGTATATGAGTTTGGAAAAAACCCATTGGTATGACACTCGGGGATCAAATTCGGGTCTCTTGACTCGAATTCCGATCACCCACTCGGCTATCGTGACTTGACTAAATTAAACCTAAACTAAATTAAAACTTAGTATTTTATAGAAATTTAAGCAATTTGACAAATATAAAGCATAACAGCAATTGATTTCCCAAAAAATATATCAACCTGAAGTCTGCCTTAGGTAAGGTGGCGATTTCAATAGCCGCTCCGAGTACCAGCTGTTTTGTTATTAATATTACTGGCGATGTGGTCAATTCACCTCCTGGAAGTAATAGAAAAGTATTTTAAAATTTTTGTATGTATCACGACCGATTCGTGATGTCTGGAAATATAGGTTTATTGCTAGCATATATTCAATGTGTTACGGAATTATTATATTGTGACATGATTTCATTCATTTTCATTTGCAATTACTGTATCAAAGTTTCTATTAGAAACTTTTTTGCTAATTTTTTATACTCTGATGAAAAACTCTCTTCTCAGATGGTATAGAAAGATGGAAAGAACTCTCTCCATCTTTCTCTGTTCAAGGCCGTTTCCTTTATTTCCTTATATATAAGATTCAATATCTTTTTCTTAATATGTGTTTCTTAATGACCTGGCGAAGTATTTATAATAATAACAGTAGTAATGATTTTTGTATTTTTGTTGTTTACCGAATCTTTACTGAACTGTTGTTTTTTGTCTTGTTATATTTATTATTTTTTTACACTGAAAACAAAATCTCCCTGATGGTAAGTCACTATTGCAGCCCTTTAACACCTGTCGTCACGATAGCCGAGTGGTTGGGTGGTCGGAATTACGAGTCGAGACCCGAGTTCAATCCCCAGGTGGCTGGCTCGTACCAATGAGTTTTCAAAACTTATGTACGAATCATATCGTTGGATTGTACATAAAGACGGCGACAGGCTCACCATCTGTCACGTTGTCCCGAAAATATCTTCGGTGGAAGGTGGATCGAAGGGACTTAATTGTCTAGACTGGACCTCTGTCTACCCCTGTATTGGGAGTTGCGTGAAGATATTTTTTTTAACACCTGTCACCAACTTCAAATACGGTTGCAGACGCGTTTTAAATACACAGGAATAAGATGACTCATTATCTGTAATTACGCTGCTTCTCAATATTTTCTATTTGGAAGTAAAAATGGCTAAGAATATGGCGCTGATCTAGACGAGTTTATTAGCTCTAAAAGCATTTTTGGTTGTTTAATTACGTGACATGTGACGCCAGTTTAATTTTCAATCTTTAATAATTTTTGAGGAGATAAATTATTATCTATTATGGAATTGAAGAAATGACAAACGTTTCAAAGTAACTTACGTAATGGGTATAAGAGGTAACCCAACCAAGGATAAGTTTCAATGTCTTCTATCCCTTCATAAACTGGTCTAATTGGAGAATAATCTATACCACACTTGTCCTCGTAAGTTCTTGTGTCATTTACTGAAAAGGTAGAAAGTTGTGAAGAAAGAACTTTGGACCTGTTATTCATACAATAGATTTAAGAAGAAGAAATAATTTGACAAAACTTTATAATATTTAAATATTATTAATTTAAATATTCTATATTGCACACCAAAAAGAAAAAAAAAAATAAAAAATACACAATATGTTATTGTAGTGAGCAATAGGCGTTCTTATTGCTGACAAATATTTTGCATAATGCTTCATAATAATGATATTTTTAAACCTAGTCTCGATGGGCATTGTATTGTCAATATTTGAGTGAAATTGTAATCGTTTTATTCTATTGAAGAACAGAAGGCAAAGGAGGGTCGCGAATGATTATAAACATAAAAAAAGACAATTTATATTTTTCTGAAATTTCTAATATTTTAGATTATTTAAATTTCCGTACAATAAAATAAATAACAATACTTACCCTGGTGTTTAAAACCACAAATAAAATAATTCAAAACAGCCAGCATAGCTCTCCATTTTCAAGTGATCATAAAGAAATGTAAGTTTTTTATTATGAAGAGTGATGTGAGCGTTCAGCTTATAGTAACCAACATTCCTTTCAGGTAGGTAGATAGCCAGATGTCTAGAAAATTAGTATTTTCGACCCCCATTTCACTGGAGGCGATATAAATCGTATAAAGCCTACCTCCTGGTGATCGAACTCGGGTTTCTTGACTCGAATTACGATCACCTATCAACCATTCGGCTTTCGCGACTTTATTCTTCACTTATAATATTTAAATATTATTAATTTAAATATTCTTTATAGCACACCAAAAGAAAAAGAAAATAAACTATAAAATACACAACATGTTATTGTAGTGAGCAATAGGCGTTCTTATTGCTGACAAATATTTTGCATAATGCTTCATAATAATGATATTTTTAAACCTAGTCTCGATGGGCATTGTATGGTCAATATTTGAGTGAATTTGTAATTGTAATCGTTTTATTCTATTGAAGAACAGAAGGCAAAGGAGGATCGCGAATGATTATAAACATAAAAAAGACAATTTATATTTTTCTGAAATTTCTAATATTTTAGATTATTTAAATTTCCGTACAATAAAATAAAAACAATACTTACCCTGGTGTTTAAAACCACAAATAAAATAATTCAAAACAGCCAGCATAGCTCTCCATTTTCAAGTGATCATAAAAGAAATGTAAGTTTTTTATTATGAAGAGTGATGTGAGCGTTCAGCTTATAGTAACCAACATTCCTTTCAGGTAGGTAGATAGCCAGATGTCTAGAAAATTAGTATTTTCGACCCCCATTTCACTGGAGGCGATATAAATCGTATAAAGCCTACCTCCTGGTGATCGAACTCGGGTTTCTTGACTCGAATTACGATCACCACTCGGCTATCGTGACTTGACTAAATTAAACCTAAACTAAATTAAAACTTAGTATTTTATAGAATTAAGCAATTTGACAAATATAAAGCATAACAGCAATTGATTTCCCAAAAATATATCAACCTGAAGTCTGCCTTAGGTAAGGTGGCGATTTCAATAGCCGCTCCAGTACCAACTGTTTTGTTATTAATATTACTGGCGATGTGGTCAATTCACCTCCTGGAAGTAATAGAAAAGTATTTTAAAATTTTTGTATGTATCACGACCGATTCGTGATGTCTGGAAATATAGGTTTATTGCTAGCATATATTCAATGTGTTACGGAATTATTATATTGTGACATGCTTTCATTCATTTCTGCATATTATAATAATAGCTATACGTATTCTAGTTTAATTTGTTAATTAAATTGCTAATAAACTTTCTTTTTAGCAAAACATTTTTTAATAATTAAATACATTCATAAATACATTATATACAACATTACATACACTGCATCGATATCAAAGTAAGTAAGTACATGTGTGGAAGAGAAGGTGGTGCTCTTCTTCTTTTCATAATTAGTAGACATATTTATTGTCTTTGCATGCAGAATTGTGCAAGGTAATTTTACAATAACTGTTCTATGACAGTAGAAATTATAAAAACTAAATGAAATTTTACTTTTATTTAATCTGTTAAAATACCAATACCTTCACGAATTACAGATATGTCCAATTGAATCAACACCAATGAGCTGAAGGTGCTCTTGCCGAAATCAGGATGGTAAGTATAATCGTGCACTTTAAGCTTTGGTCCAGCACAGTTATGACCGACGACTACTTTCGTCCTAGCCCTGCAATTACAAATGGTAAAGTAGTTAATTAATTATTTAAAAATAAATAATAAATATCTTCACGCCATTTCAATACAGGCCATTTCTAGACAATTAAGTCGTTTCGACCCACCTTCCACCAAAGATATTTTTGGGGCAACGTGAGTCCGTCGCCGTCTCAATGTCCAAGTAAACTATATAAATCGTATATGAGTTTGGAAAAACCCATTGGTATGACACTCGGGGATCAAATTCGGGTCTCTTGACTCGAATTACGATCACCTATCAACCATTCGGCTTTCGCGACTTTATTCTTCACTTATAATATTTAGTTAGTCTAGTTATCCGAAACTGATTTCAAAGCGAAAGAAAGAAAAATATTTATTCACTACTACATAACAAATCAAACAAATTATAAATATGTTACTAGTTAATAATTATTATATAAAAATATATATGTAATAATTAACTAGTTAAACAAAAAAAAAAATAGTAATATGTTACCTAATCCGAATAGAAAATGAGCATCGCCATACCTCCCATAGATGCGTGCAGTAACTCTTCAGGATCTACCAGAGTCAATCTCTACAGTCAAGAGTTTTAAAGTCTTCACGCTTGATAATACCTTGTTTAGAGGCGAAACACGTGTGGCATAATTGTCAATGGTGGTGTATATTTGCAGCTTACTTTGAAGAAAATGATGAATTCGAAAGAAGCGAAAGTGTATACGGTATAGAGTATGGATCGTGGTGATCTGTTCTTTCTGGTAACCGTGTCAGGGACTTCGCGTCAAGATAAGTAAGTAAGTACATGTGTGGAAGAGAAGGTGGTGCTCTTCTTCTTTTCATAATTAGTAGACATATTTATTGTCTTTGCATGCAGAATTGTGCAAGGTAATTTTACAATAACTGTTCTATGACAGTAGAAATTATAAAAACTAAATGAAATTTTACTTTTATTTAATCTGTTAAAATACCAATACCTTCACGAATTACAGATATGTCCAATTGAATCAACACCAATGAGCTGAAGGTGCTCTTGCCGAAATCAGGATGGTAAGTATAATCGTGCACTTTAAGCTTTGGTCCAGCACAGTTATGACCGACGACTACTTTCGTCCTAGCCCTGCAATTACAAATGGTAAAGTAGTTAATTAATTATTTAAAAATAAATAATAAATATCTTCACGCCATTTCAATACAGGCCATTTCTAGACAATTAAGTCGTTTCGACCCACCTTCCACCAAAGATATTTTTGGGGCAACGTGAGTCCGTCGCCGTCTCAATGTCCAAGTAAACGATATAAATCGTATATGAGTTTGGAAAAAACCCATTGGTATGACACTCGGGGATCAAATTCGGGTCTCTTGACTCGAATTCCGATCACCCACTCGGCTATCGTGACTTGACTAAATTAAACCTAAACTAAATTAAACCTAAACTAAATTAAAACTTAGTATTTTATAGAAATTTAAGCAATTTGACAAATATAAAGCATAACAGCAATTGATTTCCCAAAAATATATCAACCTGAAGTCTGCCTTAGGTAAGGTGGCGATTTCAATAGCCGCTCCGAGTACCAACTGTTTTGTTATTAATATTACTGGCGATGTGGTCAATTCACCTCCTGGAAGTAATAGAAAAGTATTTTAAAATTTTGTATGTATCACGACCGATTCGTGATGTCTGGAAATATAGGTTTATTGCTAGCATATATTCAATGTGTTACGGAATTATTATATTGTGACATGCTTTCATTCATTTTCATTTGCAATTACTGTATCAAAGTTTCTATTAGAAACTTTTGCTAATTTTATACTCTGATGAAAACTCTCTTCTCAGATGGTATAGAAAGATGGAAAGAACTCTCTCCATCTTTCTCTGTTCAAGACCGTTTCCTTTATTTCCTTATATATAAGATTCAATATCTTTTTCTTAATATGTGTTTCTTAATGACCTGGCGAAGTATTTATAATAATAACAGTAGTAATGATTTTTGTATTTTTGTTGTTTACCGAATCTTTACTGAACTGTTGTTTTTTGTCTTGTTATATTTATTATTTTTTTACACTGAAAACAAAATCTCCCTGATGGTAAGTCACTATTGCAGCCCTTTAACACCTGTCGTCACGATAGCCGAGTGGTTGGGTGGTCGGAATTACGAGTCGAGAGACCCGAGTTCAATCCCCAGGTGGCTGGCTCGTACCAATGAGTTTTCAAAAACTTATGTACGAATCATATCGTTGGATTGTACATAAAGACGGCGACGGGCTCACCATCTGTCACGTTGTCCCGAAAATATCTTCGGTGGAAGGTGGATCGAAGGGACTTAATTGTCTAGACTGGACCTCTGTCTACCCCTGTATTGGGAGTTGCGTGAAGATATTTTTTTTAACACCTGTCACCAACTTCAAATGCGGTTGCAGACGCGTTTTAAATACACAGGAATAAGATGACTCATTATCTGTAATTACGCTGCTTCTCAATATTTTCTATTTGGAAGTAAAAATGGTTAAGAATAGGGCGCTGATCTAGACGAGTTTATTAGCTTTAAAAGCATTTTTGGTTGTTTAATTACGTGACATGTGACGCCAGTTTAATTTTCAATCTTTAATAATTTTTGAGGAGATAAATTATTATCTATTATGGAATTGAAGAAATGACAAACGTTTCAAAGTAACTTACGTAATGGGTATAAGAGGTAACCCAACCAAGGATAAGTACCGATGTCTTCTATCCCTTCATAAACTGGTCTAATTGGAGAATAATCTATACCACACTTGTCCTCGTAAGTTCTTGTGTCATTTACTGAAAAGGTAGAAAGTTGTGAAGAAAGAACTTTGGACCTGTTATTCATACCATAGATTTAAGAAGAAGAAATAATTTGTCAAAACTTTATAATATTTAAATATTATTAATTTAAATATTCTTTATAGCACACCAAAAAGAAAAAGAAAATAAACTATAAAATACACAACATGTTATTGTAGTGAGCAATAGGCGTTCTTATTGCTGACAAATATTTTGCATAATGCTTCATAATAATGATATTTTTAAACCTAGTCTCGATGGGCATTGTATGGTCAATATTTGAGTGAATTTGTAATTGTAATCGTTTTATTCTATTGAAGAACAGAAGGCAAAGGAGGATCGCGAATGATTATAAACATAAAAAAAGACAATTTATATTTTTCTGAAATTTCTAATATTTTAGATTATTTAAATTTCCGTACAATAAAATAAATAACAATACTTACCCTGGTGTTTAAAACCACAAATAAAATAATTCAAAACAGCCAGCATAGCTCTCCATTTTCAAGTGATCATAAAGAAATGTAAGTTTTTATTATGAAGAGTGATGTGAGCGTTCAGCTTATAGTAACCAACATTCCTTTCAGGTAGGTAGATAGCCAGATGTCTAGAAAATTAGTATTTTCGACCCCCATTTCACTGGAGGCGATATAAATCGTATAAAGCCTACCTCCTGGGGATCGAACTCGGGTTTCTTGACTCGAATTACGATCACCTATCAACCATTCGGCTTTCGCGACTTTATTCTTCACTTATAATATTTAGTTAGTCTAGTTATCCGAAACTGATTTCAAAGCGAAAGAAAAAAAAGGTAAATAATAGAAATTTATTACTTGCCTGCTATCTTCATAAATTGCCAAGGCTTCCCCATGTTTACTGAAATTAATTAACTAAGCACGATTATTAAGTTCATTCCATTTGACATTCTTTTATTTCCACCTAATTTTTATTTCAATTACCAATACTTCGAAATTATCTACTTCAATTTTCCTATCGTGAGCTTCTTCTCAATGACCTGGCTGTTCATTTCTGCATATTATGATAATAGCTATACGTATTCTAGTTTAATTTGTTAATTAAATTGCTAATAAACTTTCTTTTTAGCAAAACATTTTTTTAATAATTAAATACATTCATAAATACATTATATACAACATTACATACACTGCATCGATATCAAAGTAAGTAAGTAGCTTAGCGTTAGTGGTATGGATCAGAAACAACGAAGGTGCCATTAACACCCAGACCGGAGAAAATGTAGCAAAATTTGTTTTCTTCACTGACCTGGCCGGGAATCGAACCCGAGACCTCAGAGCTGAAAACCGGTGTGCATGCCACTTATTCATGGAAATCGCCCATTATTACCTCTATCAACAGCATAAGCTTGTTATGGAATCAGAAACAACGTTTGTTCCACTACATTTCCTATGACTCGACTGGTCGAGAACTCGAGACCTTAAAGCTGAAAACCAACCACAGTTTTAACGAGCCACTTTTCATCCCTACAATAGTATCATACTAGTTGTGCTACCGTTGCTGGTTTATATTTTGAAGTATTTTTCCATAATCAAACTTGACTACTTTAAAATCGATCGAACTCTGTTCTTTTGATTTTCAAAAGAAGATAGACATATTCAAATTCGGAACATATCACATACATTGCTCTGATCCCAAAGTAAGCAGCTAAAGCATTTGCGTTATGAAATCAAAATCAATTAAGTTTTCCAAAACACAGACTCAGACCGAAGAAAGTGTGCAAAAAGAAGTTTTCTACCAATGTTGAAAACTACTTTTTGTAACGGGTGCTGACCCGTCTGGGAATCGAACCCGGGACAAATTTGAGGACACCATAAAAACCGGATGAAGGTCGACAAAGCGTAATAATTGTAAACAATATGATATCCGAGTGGTTGATTTGAATTAGAATCCGTTACCTGAGTAAATTCCAGGAATAAGAAAAATGGTACGAATGAATTATTTATGTATAATTGGTATCGTTAGTTATAACACTAAAGCAGTGACAGGCTTACCACCTGTCACGACGTCTGATGATGGATTGGTGAAAAAGACGTGAATCGAATTCCGATCTCCCAACCACTCGTCTATCGTGAAAAATATGTTACATACCTGAAATTGAGGCTGCGAAGGACAAATTAAGTACAACAAAAATTCGTAATAACATTTGCTTATGTAATTTAGTTTTCTAACGCCTTAAACGCTATGAAACCATTAAAATAAACGACGACACTGACTTCTCCTAGACTGAGCCCCGCATAATGCACTTTGAAGCACTAACAATATACGAAGTTTACTAAACTGCCTTGTTTGTTTGTTTGTTATTGTTTTGTTAACAAGATGCACAGGCATTCGTCAGGAGATAAAGAGTTGTGTTATTTCAAATCAAAGCAAAAAAGTTTCTATACGCTTTGCACAGTCTCAACAAAAATGTTTCTCTTATTACTTTTGTATCTTCACGCTATTTCCCATACTCGGGCAGGCAGAGGTCTAGACGATGTAGTCCTTTCAACCCGCTTTTCATCGAAGCTTATTTGGGTCAAAGTGGCAGGTGATAAGCCTGTCGCAGTCTTATTGTCGAAACTAACGGTACATTAGAATTACATACATATTTACATAGATTAATTTTCACATTTATATATAAACATTCGAGGTTTTCGGGTCTTCAATCACGTTATCTATCTATATATATGATCTCCGTGGACGAGTGGCGCACACCCCGTTTTCATGGTGTCGCTAGCGTTGAGGTCCTGGGTTCGACTCCCGGTCGGTTCAATAAGAAAACAGTTTTTTTACATTTTCTCGGGTCTGGGTGTTTGTGGTACATTCGTTATACATTTTAGGATCAGAGCAATGTATGTAGACACCATCACATCACTATCTAAGAATGTATTTAAAAAATATATGTGTATAGGTATAGGTATGTATAAGTATCCAGACAGCGTCAGGTTCAAAAGTCGACAGTTCGTTCATTCTCTAGGTCATTCGAAATATTGACTTATAATTTAGCGATAAATTGAGTTACTTAACTTGATATTTAAATAATAAACAAAAGTTTTTGTTTATTGTTATTTTTTTTACAACTTTTCACTTAAATAAACTTTTTAAACTTTTTGGTTTTGCTATTATTCGTAATGTAAACGACTGCTTATTAAAGGTTGTACAATTAAAAAATCACTGCTAATTAATAATACTAAATAAATAAATAGGGACAACATCACATACATTGATCTGATTCCAAAGTAAGTGGCTAAAGGAATTGGACGATCTCCGTGGTCAGTGGCGTAAACCTCGGTGGTTAAGGTGTCGCCACCTCGAGCCCCGGGTTCGATTTCCGGGTTCCCGATTGGGTGTTTTGTGGTGTGGTATATATGTATATACATGTATACAACACCATAAATCTATATAGAGTCATATTTATTTTAATCAAAAAAAAAGGAATAAAAAGCTCACACAAACAACCAAACACGAGACATTGTAGGAAAAGTGGTTTTCTTTATTCACTCGTCCGGGATTTGAACCTCATACCTTGAAGCCGGTGTGTTCACCACTTGTCGGGGAAAAAGAAGTTTAGCATATAATGGGATAATAGTTTTATGTTATCTGGAGTCGCGATTAATAAAATTATCTCGACTCTATTTTGACCCTTTCTTCACCGTAACATATTTGGGACAATTTGACAGGTGGTAAGCCTATCGTGTCCAACCAATGGCACAATATACTTACATAGATAAATATTTAGCACATAAACATCCAGGACTTGACACATTCGAATTACAACTCGCAACCTTTAGCTTTGAAGGCAAGGTCACACGAAGTGGGCTATCTGGTCGTCTTTAGAAATAACTTATCTAGTTTATATCTCTTTAGACTTTGGAAATAACTTATCTAGTGTAGATCTAGATAAATTTCAGCTGGAAGCTGTTCGGTGGCTCTTACCCGAGGAAAGATATGTATTAGTATGTATTTTGTATAGTTTCTTGGAGCTTAAATAAAAATAGTGAAAATAGTGGTTTATGGCACCAAATAATATTTTTTATGTATTTTATAATATTGTTTTAATATTAAATAAAATCTTACACTTCTAAAATTATTTCTAAATCCATAAAAGTAACATTAATATCATTATTATACTGAACATAATCGATAATTAATTCAAAGTAATGCTTATAAATATTGTGTAAGAAATTTTACATTTCAATTGCTTGTTGTCAGTCTTCAACACTATTATTAACAGAAACACAAAGAAACTGTTAAATATAACCATTATCAACGCAATGCACCACGTTGTCAGCTGCCCTGAGTCTACCATCTTTTGTCTTAATCGGTCCGAGTTTCCAAATATCAACCAAGTCTATTTCTTCATTGCCCTGCAAACAAACAAGCAAACAAACTTTTTAAAAATCTAGAATATCACACATGAAGTCTCGAGAGTGGAATCCCCAAATGATCGTTGGATTGGACATTAAGATGGCGACTGGCTGACCACCAGTCACGTTGTGCCAACTCCGGTGAAATGTAGGTGTAATACATACATACATACATATCGGCCTGTTAAAGTCCACTACAGGACATAGGTCTCTCCCATAGGGAGGTCTCCTATTGGTGATCGCAGTACCAGATCACTAGTACCTCAGACTATGCTGCTAATCTTCGGTATGATAATTTTAGTAAATAAATATAATAAATATAAATATCTTCACGCAATTCCCAATACAGGGGTAGACAGAGGTCGAGTCTAGACAATTAAGTCCCTTCGACCCACCTTTCACCGAAGATATTTTCGGGACAACGTGACAGGTGGTGAGCCCATCGCCGCCTTTATGTCCAAGCCAACGATATTCGTACATAAGTTTTTGAAAAACTCATTGGTACGAGCCTACCAACTGGGGATCGAACCCGGGTCTATTGACTCGAAATTCCGACCACCCAACCACTCGGCTATCGTGACTTTCGTGATAATTTTAGTCTGATACTTTTAGAGATGGTTATCCCGCCATCTATCGGTAGCCATAATGATATTCAAAGCTATTTCCCTTAGTCGTCTCTTACAACATCCACGGGAAGAAAGGGAGTGGCAATATTCTTACGCCGTCACCACACGGAAAAAAATATAGGTCGAATGGACTTAATTGCCTATTTTGACATCCTTTACTTGAAAGAGAGGCTTACACGCTGGTTTTCATGATGTTGGTCTGCTCTGAAGTTCCGGATACGATTTCCGTTCGTAATTGAATTAATTTGCTCACATGAAAGTTTGTCTTGTCGTATCTATATATCTATCTACTCGTTACATTGTTTATTTTCTCCCTACACGCACTGCTTCCCAGCACTGAGTAGCCAGTTCGCCAAGTGTCACGATCTTTACATACTTCCTTTCAAATTCATCATAACAATTAATATGTTTAAAAAATGAACTCTTTACCTCTATTTCTAAGTTGATAGCATCCTCCGGTTCTAGAACAATCAAGGGTGTCATTTCAAAGCTTGACGCAAGTCCGAAGAAAGAATATCTCTTCATTTCATTTATAAATACTTCCCAGGGATAAACTCTGTCTGGATCGCTGCCCATATCTTTTACATGTTTAGATAAAACTTTGTAGTAATAATTTATAAGGTCATCATAATATTTTAGTCTAAGCTCTTGGCTCGTGCTATTGTAGATAAAGTAGCTCAAGTCTAATACAGGACTTCCAAATCTGCTTAATTGAAAATCTATTATTTTTGCATGTACTACTTCATCATTTTTATATTTGTACAAGAAATTGTTTGTCCAAGGGTCGCCATGTGATATCACTCCATTTTTAGTGTCTTTAATTGCATTCACCATTCGAAAGTATGTCTCTGGTACGGCAAACTCTTTCACTTTCTTTAAATATTTACTGTTTGGGTACTCTTTCGCAACAGCGTCTATTGCAATTTTACAAATACGTTTCCAAAAACGTCTATACCAATCCCATAACCGGATATCACAGTAAGTTTCTTTAATCGCATTGCTTATTCTTTCAAATTCTTCAGGTTCTTGGTCTCTCATAGCAAAAGACAATGCATGGAATTGTGCAAGTGTCTTTAGTGTCATCATACAATGATCTAAATCTATACTTTGCTGCCTTATTATATTGCCATAGCCCTGTAGTGTGACGTCTTCCAAACAAATAGCATCATTTACTCCGTCACAGTGAGTCAGGAATAATTTCACGTGGTTTTCGAATGGTTCCTTTAGGTGACTTTTAGACTGGAGTTTGACTAGAGCGGGCAGCACTTGCGTGTAAAAAGCAATTTCGTTTCTAAAGAACTCATCGCTTCTGAATGTGAGACGCCTGCAAATATTCTTCGGTATTGTCTTCAGTATAACTTGTACGCTCCTATTAACACCATAATGGTTAACGCCATGAATTTTTATTTTCCTCACTTCGCTCAAATATGAGTCACCTTTACCGATTTCGCCCACATACTGAAAAACAAATTAACACGGACGTTTATTTTAATTTTTTATTTCTTAATTTTTACTTAACGTTGCTTGTAAATGTCCACCACAAGACACAGGTCTCCCACATAAGGAGTATATGATATAAGAATATAGTTAGATTTAAGTAGATTTAGGTTTGCGGACGCAGCGAAAAAATTCACACTGTCTTTTCTCTAAGGCGCCAAAAAATCTAACCTCAAAATATATATTAAGAAGGACTTTCCTTAACAGTATCTATACACAGGCTGATATTTTATTTTGTTTTTAATTGTTACTATATATACATAGCTGATAAGACGGACTGACCAGCTGCGTCGAAGAGACATATCTCTAGACCACTGCCTACCCTGTATTGGGAATTGCATGAAGACTAGCTAAAGGACTCAAGCTGTAATAAATTTCATATGCTCGTGAAAATGGCCGCCAATAGAATTTGATGGAAACTAATGCTCCTGGATTTTCACCATAGCCACAATTTTCAGTGACGAAGAAACGATTTCCAATGTAGATATCATAGCTACCACTCACCTCCCATCGTTCGAATGTCACATCCTCACCAAACCAGTCACTGAGCGCTTTACTGAGTTTCTCATCAGTAAGCGCTGAAGAAACTTGTGTCAGCGTGCTGAAGTCTTCTTCCGACGCCGAGGGCGCCATTCCTTTACACAAGATACATGTTAATATCTTTAATTTATGAACAAAACGTTCAGCATAACTTAGATCTTTCATAAATTAAGAAAATTTGCATACGATATATCTTTCTTAAATTGTATACTAATCATAGTACGTAACTTCTTAATATCTACATTTATTAAATTATTTTTTCTTTATTTAATTTCATACTTTTAATGTATAGGCGGACTTAATGCCTGAGGCAGAAATGCCTGAGGCAGACTGGCAGAAAATCTGCCTGTCTACCTTTGGGCGATGCAGAAACGAGATGAAGTAGGTGAAGAAGATTACTAATGAATTAAATTACTAGGCAGTTAGGCAGGCTCGTATCAATGGGTTTTTCAAAAACTTATGTACGAATTACATCGTTGGCTTGGACGTAAAGACAGCGACGGGCTCACCACCTGTCACGTTGTCCCGAAAATATCTTCGGTGGAAGGTGGGTCGAAGGGACTTAATTGTCTAGACTAGACCTCTGTCTCCCCCGTATTGGGAATTGTGTGAAGATATTTATTTTTTCCTAAATTATAATTATAATTAAATAATTACGATAGCCGAGTAGTTGGGTGATCGAAATTCGAGTCGAGAGACCCGAGTTCAATATTCAGGTGGCAGGCTCGTACCAAAGGGTTTTTTCAAAAACTTAAGTACGATTTATATCGACGGCTCGGACATAAAGACGGCGTCGAGCTCACCACCTGTCTATATCTTCGGTGGAAGGTTGGTCGAAAGGACTTAATTGTCTAGACCTCTGTCTACGCCAGTATTAGAAATGGCGTGAATATATATATATACATATTTATTTAAATTATAATTATCCTTTTACCGAACTTATTTAAGTTTATCAGATTCGTTCAATTTACAGGTACAAAAAACCTACAATGTTATTTTTTAATCATTAGTACACACACATGACGTTAATTCACGTTAAATCACATTAAAAAAAGTTGAATCTATATGTTTAGGTAAATATTCATCATAAGTATATTGTATCGTTGGTTTAGACACCAAGACATTCATAACCTTACCACATGGCATGTCACCTAAAGTAAGCTCCGGCGAAAAATGGGTCGAAAAGTCTAAATTGTCTTAGCTTCTCACTACCCACTATTGGATAATTCGTGATTATATAAAAAATTAAAACACAAACCATGAACAGAGTTTCAAACGATGCAATTATAATCTGATTTAAATAAAATTTAAATATTTATTGGTACTCACCAAAAGAAATTATAGCACTGATCAAATCGCAAACGTAAATAAATACAATGCAACTAAATCAACATATTTATATGACCTGTCGGACGACACAATCACTATCTGAATGCGCTACGTTGTTACAGTGTAGTATAAGGCTGAGTACACATTGTAGACGGTAAATCAAGTTGTATTATTATACTCTATGCTGCAAATAATAAAAATCACGATAGCCGTGTGGTTTGGTGATCGGAATTCATGTTTAGAGACACGCGTTCGATCCTCAGGGCTTGTATCAATGGGTTTTTAAAAAAAACTTATGTGCGACTTATATTGTTGATCTTTCGCGTTATCCCACAGAAATATCTTCGGTGGATATGTATATATTTACATATATACTCGTATATCTCATATCCTCCGGAAACCTTTTTTTTGTTACCACGGAGATTGTTTCAAATTATCAAAACGTTTTATAATTCTTCAGGTCCTCATAAGTTCTTGTAAGTGGCACAAGTCTTTGAAAGTAGACTATATTTCCGAGGTCCGTGAGGTTCTCGCGTGATGCAGTTTCTAAAGGAATTGTTGTTAAAGTTGCAATCCGCGACTAATTGTTGTCGCTGGTAACAAGAGGGCTGGTTATGGGTGGGACACTTTTACACCTTACACCTTAGAGCAGCCGTAGCCCGTTACCAGTTTGATGAATTATGGTGCGGAATTTTTGTGGATTGTTATCCAGCCATCTGTCTGTAGCCAGATACATATTGAAGATTTTTCACTTAGTCTCCTCTTACGACACCCACGGGAAAAAAGTAGAGTGGTATTATTTTTACGCTGATGTCACATATATTCGCCTCCATTTAATATTCGACTGTAATTTATTATATTTTGAAAAATTATATATTTTTATTAAGGTTATTCTTGTCATTTAGAAGTTACACTAATAAAATTCACGGCTAGGTTTCAAAGGTATACTGGAAACTCGACATAGTTTATACTTAATATTGTTGTTTATTGGTGGAGTTTTATTAAGAGATTTTGAATTGTTGAAAAAATAAGACATACATACATAGATAAGAACGACATCACATACATCGATTTGATCCCAAAGTCAGTTTTTTTCAGAAAATTCAAAAAAACACCTCACGTTATTTATGGACGCCCCCTAACAAGTCAAAACTTTACATAGACTCAAATAAAAACAGACTTCACATAATCCTTGTCCATATCTTTTAATCTACTGCACAGACTGATAAATTTTGCACAGTTCCCTTACTTAAAGTTAATGTAAACCAAAGGAAAAATAGTTACAATCTGATTAACAGTTTTGAAAAATACAAATATACAGAACTACAACCACCACGACACATAACTACAACTACTACAATACTTAATACAGGGATAACATTTTGTATATTTGTTTTGTTATTATAATATGTGAATATCAATTAGGACAGAAATTTGTGAAGAATTGATAACCACCTTTATAAAGTCGGTTAAATGTGTCATAGTAAAACTAACCTGAGATGAGTGGTATGTATAATTTATTTTTGTTAATGTATAACAACAAATAAATAAATAAAAATAATGTAATAAAAACATTTTAAATAAGTTACGATAGCCGAGTGGTCGGGTGATCTGACTTCGAGTCAAGAGACCCGCGTTCGATATCCAGATGGAAATGGCATGGCAGTAATGGCACCCATGGCTCGTACCCATGGGTTTTTTCAAGAACTTTTGTACAATTTATGTCGTTGACTACGAAATACATCTCCATATTTTTTATGAATTATTTTATTTATTTGGGATAAAAAACAGTGATTACATTACATTACATAGTTACTAGGAAGAATTAACTTAAGCAAACGTTACAATTGTATAACCGATTACGTCATTTTATATTGCAGACACACATTTATATACATATAAACATCTGAATACAAACATTCATATCCAATAAAAAAATGTTTGACTCTAGCGGGATTCGACCCCGCAACCCACGTGCTTCGAAGTCACTAGCAATTCGGCGATCTGGTCGTCAACCAAAATATATAAATATATTATTTGCACAACTGTGAATATTTGAAAGCAAATTACTATTTCATTGCCACACAGATTATGCTTATTCGAAATCGATTCGTTTACAAATCCATGGATTGAAATTTTCATTAATTACCATGCACAGCTCTGGCATTTAAAACTACATTTGTTTTTATTCACATAGCGTTTAGGAAAATTTTAACTTACTGCGTACTTATATATATATATATATATATATATATATATATATATATATATATATATATATATATATATATATATATATATATATATATATATATATATTTATATATATATATATATATATATATATATATATATATATATATATATATATATATATATATATATATATATATATATATCTCTTCACGCAAATCCCAGTACTGGCGTAGACGGAGACAATTAATTCCTTTCGACCCACCTCCCACACACCACAACGTGACAGGTGGTGAACCTGTCGCCGTCTTTGTGTCCAAGCCACTGATATCGTACATAAGGGGATCGCCCTACTACTCGGCTGTCGTGACCACAAAATTAAGATTTTTCATAAGCCATTGAAAGGACTCTTTAACTAACCAAACAGGTACACTGACTGAATACGGTACCAATGAACTCACAACATACTTCAAGCATTATGACCTAATCGTGATTATATATACATATAATCACTATTAGGTCAAATTTATGATAAATATTATCGCAGGTCTCCTGTTGTGTGAAAAGTTAAAATACAGGGTAAACGAACTATTAATGCTAATGCGTAGCTCTTAATAAAAGTCAATTGTAGCACATTTTTACAAATTCTTTTAAAAAGAACATTTTTACAAAGTATGTGTTACATATTTTTATTATAAGAGTAGTCAGTGAGATGTCTAGACACATTGGGTCTTTCGATATACATTTCATTTTATCTGAGACAATCTAACAGGTGGTGAGCCTGTCGCGGTCTTAGTATCTAGGTCATCGATAGAAATCAGGAGTATCGAACAAACTCATTGGTATGATTCTTCCATCGGGGAATGAACACGGGTCTGTAAATTCGAATTCTGATCTGGAATCTAAAACGAAATCTTTGCAATTAAACTACGATTCTCAATACTGGGTTAGGTAGAAGTCCCGACAGTTAAGTTCTTTCGACCTATCTTTCACCGAAAATAATATTTTATGGAGTGTCAGATGATGAGCCTATCGTAGTCTTTATGTCCAAGCCTACGATATTACCTACCACCTGGGGATCGAATATTTGCTCTAAATCCGATCGCCCAACAATTCGGACATCGTGACTTAATCTATGATACGTAGAGACCGTCATATTTTAAGTAAATATGTATTTATTTATTTTATTTTATTTTCTTGCTGAATCTTCTCAGAGATGACATTTTTCTAATTTTTTTATTGAAGAAATCAGCTAACTCGGGCGGGATTCAAATCCGCAACCACCGCCGTACCGTGACGATCGCAAATTTCCAAATCTATTTTACTATATCTATATTATCTACATTGTCTTTTATTTGGGTGTTTATGAGACCTTCGTTGTTTCTAATTCCACAACACAAATGCTTTAGCTACTTACTTAGGGATCGGAACAATGTAAATAATGTTATCCTTATTTTTTAATAGAAAGGAGATACCTTTCTGTTTCCCTCACAACCGAGACGAAAGGATACATCTTCATGCCATTCCCAATACCATTGCAGACAGAGGTCTAGATAATTAAGTCCTTTTTGTACCTTTTACCAAAGCAAATTTATGGTACAACATGATAGATTGTGAGCTTTTCACCGTCTTTATATCCAAGCTAACCATGTAACTCGTTCATAATTTTTTTGAAAAATCCCATTGGTACGAGCGTACAACCTGCGGAACGAATTCTAGCTTCTTAACTCTAATTCCGATCGCATAAACACACGGCTATCGTGACCTCAAAATAAACATTTTTCATAAGCGATTGAAAGAATACTTTAACTAACCAAACAGGTAGACTGATAATGAAAACTGAATACGGGAACAATGAACTCATTGCATACTTCTAGCATTATGTACATATGAGCACTATTAGGTCAAATTGATGATAAATATTATCACAGGTCTCCTGCGTGAAAGAAATGTTAAAATACAGGGTAAACGAACTATCAATGATAATGCGTAGTTCTTATTAAAAGTCATTGTTGCACATTTTTACACATTCTGCACACATTCTTAACGTTAGAGTACAGATAAATTAGTATTTAGTACAGACAAAGTAGTCTTTCCAGGGATTTATTAGGGCAAATCTGAGACAACATGACAGGGGGTGAGCCTGTCGCTTTTAGTATCAAGGCGATAAATTCAAATCACCACTGTCGAACAAACTCATTAGTTTTATTCTTCCATCAGGGAACGAACACGAGTCTGTAAATTCGAATTCTGATCTGGGATCTAAAACGAATTCTTTGAAATTAAACTACAAATACTGGGTTAGGCTGAAGTCCAGACTGTTATTTCGATCTATCTTTCACCGAAGATATTATTTTAGAAAGTGTCAGATGATGAACTTGTTGTCATCTTTATGTCCAAATCAACGATATAACCTACCACCTCGGGATTGAATCTTTGCTCTACGATGCGTAGAGATTAAGATCATCGTCACATTTAAGTAAAACTAATCTACTTATGCTACTTTCACTTGAATTTAAAGTTCTAGACATGGACTTAGTCGTTTTTATCATTTATTCATCATAAATAATAGTATTTTCACGCAATTTTCAATACAGGTTTAGACAGAGATCTAGCCTAGACACTTAATAGTCCCTTCGACCTAAAGGTATATTCTTACATAAGTTTTGGAAAAATACGACCATTGGTACGAGCCTGTCACCTTGGGATCGAACTCTTGACTCGAAATTCCGACCACCCACCCACTCGGCTATCGTGACTTAATTTATACCGGCGACAATTACTATAATAAAAATATACATATAATATAGGTAAGGACCACATCAAATACATTGCTCTGATTCCATAGTAAGTAGCTATAGCACTTGTGTTATGGAATCAGAAACAACAAAGATACCACAAACACTCAGACCGGAAAAGATGTAGAAAGTGTTTTCTACATTATTCCGACCGGGTTTCGAACCCGGGACCACGTAGCTTGCGACACTGAAACCGGTGGGTACGCCACTCGCCAATCATGTTTTATTTCACAGCACTATCTCCATTTTCCTATCTCTTTATGTAAATGAACTTGTGTTTGTTTAAATTCGTGAAATAGAAGCACGGCGGTGCAATGTTATCTCATGTTTTGGGTTTAAAAGAAAATATCTTCGTGATATCTTTAATAGTATGCACGCATCGGTGATGTGATTTGTATTTATTTAACAAGTAAAAAATTTCACACAAATACGTTAGATTAATTTTTTTTTCGTGGTATAAATGAATAAAAAAAATTTATAAATTTTTTTCAACTTTACATCAACGAAATATAAATACGATAATGCTATCTACATCTTTATGATTAATTTTTTGTGCAATTTTAATTGAATTTAAAGCATATAAGTTATTCTGAACTTTTTGTTAATAAGTTAAAGAGAAAATATGTGAAAAAATACCGTAGCACGGTAGGGAAAATGTCATGGATTTGAACCCGCCCGTGTCAGTAGAAATTTTAAAAATATATTTTCTATTTAATTTAATAATTTTTTTAAGAACTTTTAAGCATTTAAGTTGTACTGAACTTTTTGTTATCCAATTAAATAGAAATTTCAACTGAAAAAACAACAACTGACAAGAGCGGGATCCCTCCGAGTCAACTTATCCGTGTAGGGCACAGTTGCCATAAATAGTAATAAGTGGAAATAAGATGGTCGCCATGGTACGGCAGAGGTGTGGGTTCGAACCCCGCTGGTGACAGTGGACGTTTTTAAAGTTGTCTTTAATTTAATAACGTTTGTTTGGGCCCTCACGGCGTTATACACAACTATTTTTTTCTATTTTCACGCAATTGCCAATATTGGTGTAGGCAGAGGTCTACTTTCTATCAAAGGATATTTGAGATAACGTGAGAAGTGAAGAGCCTATTGCCGTCTTAAGACGGTCCTAGATAATGGTATACCTAAACACATATTTATTATAATAGTTATTCATTTATAAATATACAATTTAAGTATCTTTCCTTTAATCCTTTTGGTTTCTCATTGTGTATACATATTTTACATTGAAATTGAAAGACTATTGGTGAAAACTTTTACACCATCATCAAAATGTCATATAAAAGTCCACTGCAGAACATAGGCCTCTCGCGTACGTGATAGGGTTTTCCATAAAAGTCATTTATTTTTTAAATTTGCTGAAACATCATCGGAATACCAGATACCTTAGCCTGTACCTGCCGCCCGTAACCGGTCTGATGAATTTTGATCTGGTACTTATCGAGACGGTTATCCCACCATCGGTAGCCAATTGCATTTTAAAAGATTCCCCCCGTTGCCCACGGGAAGAGTGGTGGTGGTCTTATTCTTTCGCTGATACCACACGACAACTTGTATAACTGTATCAAAATTATAAATTATTTAAATAAAAAAAAACTATCTTTACGCCATTCCTAATACAGGAGTTGACAGAGGTTGTTCTGAACCACCTTCCACCGAAGATATTTTTGGGACAATGTGACCCGTGATAAAACCGCCGCCGACTTTATGTCCAAGCCAACGATATAATACATCCTCTTACATAAGTTTAAAAAAACCCTTTGGTACGCGCATGCCATCTGGGGATCGAACTCGGGTCGCTTGACTCGAATTCCGTCCACCCAATCACTAGGCTATCGTGACTTCAAAAATTTTAAATTAAAATAAAAGCCAAGAAAAATTTCATAATTTAATTAAATATTTAATACATTATTTAATTAAACAAGTCACGGTAGCCGAGTGTTTGAGTGGTGGAATTTCGAGTAGAGTGACCCGAGTTCGATTCCCAGGTGGCAGGCTCGTACCAATGGGTTTTCCAAAAATTTATGTACGAATTATATCGTTGGCTTGGACAAAAAGGCGGCGATGGGCTCACCACCTGTCACGTTGTCCCGAAAATATCTTCGGTGGAAGGAGGGTCGAAGGGACTTGATTGTCCAGACTAGACCTCTGTCAACCCCTGTATTGGGAATTGCGTGAAGATATTTATTTATTATTTAATTAAATATTTGCGCTACTTAACTATTTCGTTGTAACAACTAGTTAATATTAAATGCGTTAACGAATACCTTAATATTCCACCAAATTGTGTACAACAGATTCGCCTCCGGGCGTAGCTGAAATTTCGTTCATATTAAGCATTCATCTGTGACAGTGTTTCTCAAACTGTACACTGAATAAATTATAATTAAATTAATTAAGTGTAGTTATTAGATATATTTTTGTAAATAATATAAACATGTATATTATGGGGATGTCATAATCGCTTGGCGACTAAAGCCTCCTTATTCTACAATAAAGATTTAAAAAAAAAATTATAATTAGTTGTGGTGCAAAAGAATTTATACCAATACTGTAGCTTCTGCATGAGACAGATGGAGATCCTGCCGCCATCTTAGTGAATAAGACAGCGAAACAGTATACTTACAAAGATTTAGAAAATTTATATATTTAGATAAATGTATAAACATATAAGCTTTTGTTATAAGTAACATACATTACATCCATCGATCGTCATTTTTTAATCTACCACCGTTTCGTTATGAGGTTCCCGTAACGAAAGAAACTCGTTGCTAACGAAAGAAATAGCATGGGAGCGATCAAATCATTCCGAAGTCTTACTATCACTGTATTCATTTATATTGTCAAAACCTTTTTTTTAACAGTACCGTATGGTAACGGTTTAGAATATTGCTACTCCCTTTCTTCCCGTGGATGTCGTAAAAGGTGACTAAGGGAAACAGCCTAGAATATCTTAATGGCAACTGACAAATGATATGAGATGGATAACCATCTCTTAAAATATCAGACCAAAATAGTCAGACCGAAGATGGGCAGCAGCGTATGAGGTGCGAGTGGTGTAGTACTGCGATCGCCAATCCGCCTGCTAATCGTGGCGATTATGGCAAATCCTCCTCATGGGAGAGGTCTATGTCCTACAGTGGACTTTAATATGTATGTATGTTGTACAGTTATTCTTTGTTGAATGCCTTTAACCTGTAAATAGGTAAACTTTGCACATTCTTAACGGGATCGTTTTCACGTCACATCGTCATATAACTATAAATAACTTAATCTTGTATGTATATAAATTTAATACATTTATACATAGGTTTGTCAGAGTTCTCTCAATATTCGATTCAATTCAAACCCTTTATTCATCAGCTTATGGAGGCTAACTTGAGCCTGTTGTCGTGTTTGTGTCTAAACCAAAGACAAAAATCGTGCAAACGTAAGTCTCAAAAATTCCTAGTTATGAGCTCCCACTCTCCGATTGGAATTCCGTCCACCCAAACATTCGGCAAATGTGGCGGAAAGAGGAACCTCTTTAAAATATATTATTATACACAGTCGGGTCATAAGTATTGTCACACAGTAAAACAGTTCTTTTAGAATGCTGGCCACAAAAAAGTTTATTGAATTCGAATCTCGAATTGTTCATGAAAATAAAACTATATACTTTTTAGAATTTTACTAATTTTTAAATATGGAATGGACGCTTAAAGAAGACCGTTTTGAAGTTATTGCGTTGCATCGTTGCGGTTACGCGCCTATTCAAGTTTTTGACATACTGAAAAATTTGAATATAACCAAAAGATTCGTTTATCGTACCATCAAACGATACAATGACTCTAGTGTAGATGACAGGTCAAGAAGTGGTCGCCCTCTGTCTTTTAGGACTTCAGCAGTGATAAAAGCTGTGAAGGCGCGAATTCAATGAAATCCCTAACGTAAGCAGAACCTGTTCTCATACCATGTTCAATAACAGGCACTGGGTATTCCAACAAGATTCGGCGCCAGCTCATAGAGCGAAGAGCACATAAGACTGGCTGGCGGCGCGTGAAATCGACTTCATCGGGCACGAAGACTGACCCTCCTATAGTCCAGATTTGAATCCGTTAGATTACAAGATATGGCAACACTTGGAGGAAAAGGCGTGCTCAAAGTCTCATCCCAATTTGGAGTCACTCAAGACATCCTTGATTAAGGCAGCTGCCTTGTCATGGACCTCGTTCGTGCTGCGATAGACGACTGGCCGCCCAGATTGAAGGCCTGTATTGAAAATCACGGAGGTCATTTTGAATCAGTCATTGTTTTAACTATTTTAGGTTAAACTTGTGACAGAATTTATGACCTGACTAGGTATATACCATTTAGGTAGATTAAAAAGTTCCCACCCAAAATGAATGTGCATTCATATTTCGATAAATGATTTCATTTGATTTAATGTATGTCAAATTTAAAAAGCTACCGACAGAGAATAGCCATCTTGAAACATACCAAAATTCAGCAGACCAATGACGAGTAGCTCCGTCTTGTCTCTAATATTACGATCGCCAATCCGCTTGTCAAGCACAGCTATTTTGGCAAATCCTCCCTATGGGAGAGACCTATGTTCTGCGGAGGACTTTAACGGGCCGTTATCTATGTTAGGTACTTAATGTATAATTTTGTAAATGTATTGATTTCTATTACGTATTTTGAAATTTCTCATCTTATTTCTTTTTGGGTATGTAATATATGACGGTAATACGCATACATATATTAGTAATTAAAAAAAATTGTTTTTATTGTATGGTTTGTGGTACCTTCGTTGTTTCTGATTCCATAACACAAGTGCTTAAGCTACTTACTTTGGGATTTGAACAATTTATTTATGTATGTATTTATATATAATATATACATATATGCCACGATAGAATGGTTGGGTGATCGGAATTTGAGTCAAGAGTTCGATCCTCGAGGCTCGTACAAATGGGTCTTTTCAAAAAATTTGATGGATGGCAAAGAGTCTACAAACTGCAGTGGATTTTTTATGATTTTAATGAAAATTATTTCTTTTAACGTTTTTAGACAAAAAATATTAAATATTACATTTGACTAACACAGACATTACTCGTTTACAAGTCGTGACCGACGCTGTATGCCCTTACGGGATAAGGTGCTTGAATATTAATGCGATTGGAAACTCGACAGCTGTGTATCATAAGCTTTTTTAAATTTATTATTTGGGAAACACTAAAAAGTCACGATAGCCGAGTGGTTGGGTGATCGCAATTCGAGTCAAGTGACTCTTACTAATATGTCTAGACATCTGACGGTGTATTCCAATATTGAGTGAGTGGATAATGTGTACAAATATACAAAAATTACTTAATAAGAACTACGCATTAACATTGATAGTTCGTTTACCCTGTATTTTAACATTTCTTTCACGCAAGAGACCTGTGATAATATTTATCATCAATTTGACCTAATAGTGCTCATATGTACATAATGCTAGAAGTATGCAATGAGTTCATTGTTCCCTTATTTAGTTTTCATTATCAGACTACCTATTTGGTTAGTTAAAGAATTCAATTGCTTATGAATAATCTTTATTTTGAGATCACGATAGCCGAGTGGTTAGGCGATCTGAATTAGAGATAAGAAACTAGAGTTCGATCTTCAGGTGGTAGGCTCGTACCAAAGGGTTTTTTAAAAAAAATATGTACGATTTCAATGGTTGGCTTGGATATAAAGACGGCGACAGGCTCACCATCTGTCACGTTGTCCCATTAATGGTCTTTGGTTAAAGGTGTGAAAAGCACTTAATTATCTGGACCTCTGTCTACAACATGCGAATGGCGTGAAGATGTATCCTATCGTCTGGGGAGTGAGGGAAACAGAAAGGTTTCTCCTGTCTATTGAATAGATAAGGACAACATCATATACATTGTTCCGATCCCTAAGTAAGTAGCTTAAGCATTTGTGTTATGGAATTAGAAACAATGAAGGTATCATAAACACATCAGAGACAATATAGATACAGACAATACAGAGATCGTAAAATAGATTTGGGAATTCGCGATCGGCGATCGGGTTTGAATCCCGCCCCCGTTAGCTGTTTTTTCATTCATTTAATAAAAAGTTTTAGAAAAATGACATCTCTGAGAAAATACAACAAGTAAATTATATAAAAAAAAACACATATAAATAGGGACATCATATAGATTGCTTCGATTCCAATGTAAGATGCTAAAGCACTTGTGGTATGGGAATCGGAAACAACGAAGGCACCAGAAACACCCAGGCCCGAGAAAAATGTAGAAAAAGTGGTTATACTACATTAAACCGACCGGGAATCAAACCCGGGACCTCGAGATGGCGACACCTTGACAAAATCGGTGTTTACGCTACTCGTCTATTTTTTTATTCTTCTAATTGAAAACTGAAATGGCATCAATAGATGAACAATAGCAGCCTAGCGAAGTTTGGTCAAATATACATTTTTTTTTACAGAAAAGGGAGGCAAACGAGAAGGTGGCTCACATGATGGTAAGTGATTACCGCCGCCCATGAAGACTCGCAATACCAGAGGCATATAAGATGCGTTGCCTCCTTTAGAGTCCCCCCCCCCCAGAATTGGGGGAAGGGGGTATGTGGGGCCACCGGTTACCTGCATTCACCAGATGTAACGCAGAAGTTTGTTAAACTTCTACTTCACGCCGGTATTCAGTGAGGTCGTGGTACTTCCCCGGTCAAGCCGGCCCATTCATGCAACAACAAAAGCTGATGCGTGGCTCTACCACTGTTGAAATTGTAACATATATATCATCACGAAATTCCCAATACCCCCTGTATTGGGAATTTCGTGATACAGAGTGATACAGTAGAAAGAGGTCTAGTCTAGACAATCAAGTCCCTTCAACCTACCTTCCACTGAAGATAAGTTTGGTCATCCAGGCACTATAAAAAATTTGTACATAGCTCACACTTTTTAAATGAGTAAAGAAAAAAAAAACTATCAACTTAGCACGTACTTTTCTAGCTCAGATCTAAATGAATTACCACTGAACCCGACTTCGGAAACTTTCTCTGCGGCGGTTCTAAAGAAACTGCATTTAATTATTAACTTATTCTACTTTAAAAGCGGGCTTAATTCAATTTGTTAAATACTTAATGGTATATTGCGGACAATTTTAATTTATATCTGTTTAAGATTCATAAAAATCTATGATTATTATTAAGAATTCAGATTTTGTAGGCAATTATTTAACCTATTTATTTGTTGTCTTTAGAATTTACAACACAAATCCATAAATCTTACCCATACCTCTCTCTTTTTCTATGTCATTATAAGTATTATAATTATAAAACGGATTACGGATCTAATAAACGAAGTACAGAATGATTTACACAAATTTAATGTTTGGTGTCAATGTAATTTACTTACCATTAATACTAAAAAAAAACATCTTTTATGGTATTTTCGGTTAAAAATAAAAAAAATTGTCCAGTATCCACAATTCAAAATAAATAATGATGTTTTGCTTTAAAGATTTATTGATGATGTATTTTTATATGATGAGATATATTATGATGTTTTGCTTTATATTTTTATTTCGGTCTAATAAAGAAAAATATCTTGGTTTATGGTTAGACGATAAACTAACATGGAAAAATCATATCGAACACATTAGAACAAAACTACTGACATTATCAGTGGCATTGAAAACAATAACAGGATGAATCCCACCTTGAACTCGCTTGAATATTTATAATGCGTTAGTCAGAGCCCACTTACAGTATTTAATCGAAGTTAGAAGGGTTAGTTAGAAGGGGAATGCGTTACCTTCTAATTTAAAAATCTTGCAAATATCACAAAACAAAGTAATCAAAAACTTATTCAAATATAATACAAGAACGAACATACGTGCACTTTACAAGAATACAAACATTTATAACCTTAGACAACTTACATACAACATGCATCTTAATAAAAAAAATCTAACTAATGAAATACATTCGTAAATAGTACTCAGTAAAAGAATATTTCATCAAAACCTAAGAAATAAGATAATAATTGAAGTCCGAAAACACAGAACTGGTTATGGTGAAAAGAGTATACTGTCGGGAGCGCCACTCTTCAATAATTTCCCTAATGTGATTAAGGATTATGTGTCTATCAATGTTTTCAAAGAGAAACTTAAAATGTATATATCCAAAGATATTTGTTAAGCATCTGTTCGAATCCACTTCTTAAACCGCTACTTAAACCATATCATATTATAAATTACGGTAGCCGAGTGGTTGGGTGGTCAGAATTTCGAGTCGAGAGACCCGAGTTCGATCCCCAGGTGGCAGGCTCGTACCAATGAGTTTTTCAAAAATTTATGTACGAATTACATCGTTGGCTTGGACATAAAGGCGGCGACGGGCTCACCACCTGTCACGTTGTCCCGAAAATATCTTCGGTGGAAGGTGGGTCGATGGGACTTAATTGTTTAGACTAGACCTCTGTCTACCCCTGTATTGGGAATTGCGTGAAGATACTTTATTTTATTTATTTTTTTATATTATAAATTTCTGTAATATAATTTCTGTATATCTATAATAAAATACTCTGAATTACAAAGTGGGCTGCAACCATGTACCATAACGGCATTTTAGGCACAGAATCTCACTTAATCTAAGTGTTATATGCATTCAGATTACAGTGGCTTAAAGGAACTTTAGTAGCGTCATTGAAAAAATTCAAATGACGGTATTAAATTTATTCAAAAGTATTGAAAATATTAAATATTAATAATTTAAGTTGATTAAAAATCTAGTCAAAAATTTAGCCCGGTGATGGCCTAGTTGTAAGGAAGGATGCCCAACTCCAGTCATTGATGTTTATACTATTATAATAATATTTTTCTATAATATTAGTCATAATATTTTCGGGACAGCGTGACAGGTGGCGACGGGCTACGTGACCACCTGTCACGTTGTCCAGAAAATATCTTCGGTGGAAGGCGGGTCGAAGGGAATTATTTGTCTAGACTAGGCCTCTGTCTACCCCTGTATTGGGAATTGCGTGAAGATATTTATTTATTTATTTCTATATAGTGTACGATTGGCCCCGACACTAAAACGGTGGGTTTGAGTGGGTCGAAGGGACTCGATTGTATAGACCTCTGATTACTCCAATGTGTAGGAAACGCGTTAATAAATAAACATCTTCGCATCACAAAATCAGGCTATCTAATTAAACGAAGCTAGACAATCTTATATGAAAACAATTGAAGCAAGGTAGGTTCCGGGTGTATTAGATTACTCCAGGGACGATAACAATACTGTGAATAGAGGGGAAGACTTTACTAATTGAGCTTAATATATTAGTGAGATTAGGTACATTATAATAGTGTTTGTGGTTTTATTTATAATACTAATAGTAACCAGAAATTAATTTTTAAATAATAAATTTAATTATTTTTTTTATAGAAAAGTGAGGCAAACGAGCAGGTGGCTCACGTGATGGTAAGTGATTACTGCCCCCTATGAACACCCGCAATACCAGAGGCATAGCAGATGCGTTGCCTTCCTTAGAGTGCCCCCTCCCTCAGAATTGGGGAAGAGGGGGGGAGGTGTGTGGTTAGAAGTTTGCTAGACTTCTACTACAAGCCGTTATTCTGTGAGGTCGTGGTACTTCCCCGGTCGAGCTGGCCCATTCATGCAACCTCAAAAGCTGATACGTGGCTCTACCACTGTTGGCCGTCATGATGGCCAAGTGGTTGGGTGGTCGGAATTCGAGTCAAGAGACCCGAGTTCGATTCCCAGGTAGCAGGCTGACCCAATAAGTTTTTTTCAAAAACTTATGTACGAATAACATTGTTGGCTTAGAAATTAAGACGGCGACGAGCTCACCACCTCAAGATAAGATAAAAAAAATTTGTGACAACTATAGTGTTCGGAATTTTCGATATTGTCCCTATCCACGTATGTATTTATTAAAAAAGTGAATGGTATAATATGCTTACGAGTCCAAACATTCATATTTATCACACAATTACTCAGCGTTATATTTCGTCTCTTAAATTGTATCATCGAATAGCTAAGGCAAAAGTTTCTTCGCCCTGGTCTAAATGATTTACCACTGAACTCTACCCCACTAACTTTCTTTGCGGCTACTTTACAGAATCTGAATTTCATTACTAACTTCTTTCACTTTAAAAGTGCAGCCATTTTATTAAATTTAACTTCTCGCAATTAACCAATATTGGGGTAGACAGGGGTTTTGATCATGAAGCCCTTTCTACCCGTCTTTCACCCAGAGCTTATTTGGGACAGCTTGGTGGTAAGCATATATCGCCGACGTTTAATGTCCAAGCCAACGGTACGATACAATTAGATAAAGGGAGATAAATATTCTCATATTCATATAAATAATCATTGAATAATATAATGAACAGACTTTACTATAACATTACATATACACGGCGACGGGCTCACCACCTGTCACGTTGTCCCAAAAATATCTTCGGTGGAAGATGGGTCAAAGGGACTTAATTGTCTAGACTTGACCTCTGTCTACCCCTGTATTGGGAATTGCGTGAAGATATTTATTTATTTTATTTATTTATTACATATACACACACATTAAAATTCAGCACACAAATGTTTGCCCTTAGCGGTATTCGAACCCGCAGCCTTCTACTTCGAAGGAAGAGGGAACTAACAACTCGGCTCTCCGCTAATTTAACTTTCAGCTTCGGCATTTCTTAAATCTCTTAAATATTTATTAACGATAAACCCAATTTTGATTCCTTTTTTTTTAAATCGCGCCACTTTGAAGCTGTGTAAGGGCTGATGCAGAATAGTCCTAGAGAGCGCGTCGCCCTCAAAACGGGGGTGATTCGAGAGGCCCTTGATGCACGAGCGTAGGCTTTGTTCCTTCTGCCGGCGACGGCACGTACTCCCCGGCCACCCCCATTCACTATTAACGCGGGCTTATAAACTTTTAACACTTCCCGTGAGTATTGCTCGACGAGATAAATTTAGATTGGGCACGGTGTTTACTTGAAGTTTTGTTTTTGGAAAGTTCTGATTGTACATATATATATATATATATATATATACATATATATATATATATATATATATATATATATATATATATATATATATATATATATATATATATATATATATATATATATATATATATATATATATATATATATATATATATATATATATATATATATATATATATATATATATATATATATATATATATTGTGACTGGATGTTGTCCTGTATAAAAATAAGTTAATGCTTTTATTGTTTTTTTACTTTTTTTTTTGTGAAAATTATATCATTATCATCATCATAATGGCCCGTAAAAGACTAATGCAAAACCTATTGCAGGGGCTTACCCCTGTCATCCTGTACATATAAGAGGTCCCGGGTTCGATTCCCGGTCGGGTCAACGTAGAAAACATTTTTTCTACATTTTCTCGGGGGTGGATGTTTCTGATATTTTCACATATATTATTTTCAATAAATGTATTGACAGTGCTTGAGGTGCTTACTTTGGGATCAGAACGATGTATTTGTTGTTGTCCCTATCTATGTGTATGTATGAATATCGGTGGGTTTGACATAATCGCCACGCTTGGCAAGTGGATCGGCGATCGGCGAGTACCTTGCACCTTAGACGCTGCCCGCCACTGGCCTGTTGAATTTTTATTGAATCTCGCCATCTGTCGGTAGCCAATTGCATTTTATAGACTTTTTGAAATCCTTATTATAATAATCATATCTGTCCGTAACTGTCATCTGCAGAAGAAAGGTTTTGCCCTTCGGCGGGTTTGCTGTAATCAGCATGTTTGGTACGCGGATTGACGATCGCAGTACTGGAAACCTAGCATCTTAGACAGATCGTCACCGGTCTTTTGAGTTTTCGTCAAGTATGTTAGGAGGTGGTTTTTAAATAAAAAACGCTACCGCCATCAGTCGGTAGCCTATTTTATTAAAAAGGCTTTTTCCTTAATCGCCGTTCAGAAACATCACATTCATTGCTCTCAAAGTAGCTAGAGCACTTGTGTTATGGAATCAGAAATATTCACACAACGAACATCCTGATCCTGGTAAGTATAGGCAAAATTGTGTGTAGCAACATCACATACATTCCTATAAAAATAAGTAGCTAGAGCACTTGTCGTATGGAATCCGAAATAATGGAGGCATCACGAACACCCAGACCCGAGTCTATATAGAATTGTATTCTGTATTGACCCGTTTGGGAATCAAACCTGGGACCTTAAAACTGGTGACGATTAGAAAACTGGTATGCGCGGCACTACCCCTTTCCACACACACATGACACACCGACTACGTAGGTTAACAAAACTTGCTCGAACTCTTTCCTTTAGCAATACCCCTGGAATATGACGAAGCAAGTAAGTATTTAAAGCAAAGGATGATAATTTTATTAGAGTTTCCCAACGCACTAAACAGCGGCCTGTCTTATTATTCCTCTGTTATGCAGTGAGGCGTACAGCCAGTGGGTCAAGAGCATACTGTGCTCCTCAAAGACTATGTTGTGACATGTCTGTACTAGAAAAAAAAACAAAATTTCTAGATAGAAGTCTTCATCTGGGTCAAACTAGTTAACCAGCAACTAATGACATTTAGTAAATGAACAAATTGTTCTAAACTCAAGAACAAACATAAAATCTTTAATTATCTTGATGATTCAAATAAAAAAATAAAGTATAAAAAATACATCTTGACGCCATTCAATTAGGATATAGGTACAATTAAATCGTTTCGACCCACATACCACCGAAGATATTTTTGGGACAACGTAACAGGTGGCGAGCCCGTCGCCATCTTTAATTTCCAAGCCAACGTTTTTTTCAAAAACTTATGTACGATTAATATATTTATAAATTAATTAAGCCTGCCACCTGGGGATCGTACTGGGGTCTCTTTAAAATATAACGATATATTAAGGATTTATCGCGTTTTTCACTTTTTTTAACTTTCCGACGTTTTGAGTGCTTTAAGCACCCGATGTTCCGTCACAGGTCGGTGTTTATTCTGGTTTCCTCCATTTGCTATTGGTATTTCCATTTACAGCATTATTGGTAGCTATTGCCATTTACATATAGCCCACAGACGCCTCTTACGAGACCCATGGGAAGAGAGTGGGTGGTATAAGACTTACGCCTATACCACACTACATTTAACTTTTTTATCACCTGAACTTACGTTTGATCGAATTATATTATGATCAGGATTTAGCTTGGTTTATCTAGTTGATAGAGGTTTTCATCTGGGCCAGACTAGTTAGCCTGCAACTAAAGACATTCACTAATTGAACATTAAATGGAAGTTCCGAATAGACTTATAACGACCATAAATTACCAATACAAAATCCTTACCTTGTGTGGTGATAAATATGGATGATATGTATCTACCACCATCACCATCATATCAGCCTATCTGAAGTCCATTCCTAAACATAGGCCTACCCCAATGATTACCACATAGAGCAGTCCTGTGCCATCTGTATCCATCGACTTCTCGCAACATAATGCAGGTCGTCTCCATCTCGTGGGGGGGTCATCCTTCACTGCGTTTGCCTGTACGAGGTTGCCACTCGAGAACCTTTCTTCCCCAACGGTTGTCAGTTCTACGAGCTATGCGGCCGGCCCAAGGCCACTTCAACGTACTGATCCTTACGGCTATGTCGTTTACTCTGGTTCTGCTGCGGATGTCTTCATTACAGATTCTATCACGCAGAGAAACACCGAGCATAGCCCTTTCCGTAGTACTCTGAGCAACTTTGAGCTACCCAATACAGTATATATATATCGTGTTAATGTAATAAGCGTGAAAAGGAAATTCTGAGATATCTGTAATTAAATTTGTTAAGCTTATTTATTAAGCTTTCTGTAATTAAATTTATACATTTTTTGTTCCCATAGTAAGCAATTAAAACACATGTGTTATGGAATGAGAAATAGTTTTTCATATAGAAAAAGTGGTTTATCTACATGGACGCGTCCGGGAATCGAACCCGGGATAGAAACCGGAGGGGAAATGTGGGAGTGATTCGAACTCTAAGCTGGCGACACCTTGAGAAGAAGAGAGAGTGTAGGCCATTTGGTGTGCTATGTATGTGCGTCATGAATAAATTATTTATCTATGAAACCAGCCGACTCGGGAAGCTTCGTAAAGCATAATCTTCATTTCTTTATCTCGCTGGTTGTCCTTTGTAATTTACTTATATTTTCTCAAATTTTAAAACAAATACATTTAAAAAAAAATTAGACAAATCAGTTTAGTCTTTCTCAAGTTTTTGTGAGACTTTCAAACTTTAATTAATTTTTCTATAATTTCTATTATATTTCTATTATATTCTATTATAAATATACAGAGATTTAATTATTCACAAATAATAAATTACGAAGTGAAATATACGTAAGCTTGGAAACATGTATTGATTGTTTCAGTACGAAATTTTTTATCCAATAACACACAAAGCCGACTCAACAAAGCATATTACGTGCACAAAAGCAATTGTGAATTTATTAACAGTTCGATGCAGTCCCGGGTTTGATTACGAGAAATAAACGATGCTGGTTAAATCGTGATCGGAATATACTCGTATATGAAACTTGCATTTACTAGATACACTAGCACGGTCTATCGTTTTGAAATCATCTGAGCTAATTATATCGATAAATATATATGTATATCTTCTCGCCAATCCCAAAACAGGGATACATTAGAGGTCTAGAACCTTAATTTCTTTTGATTCACCTTCCACAGAAGACATTTTTTTGGACTACGTGACGTCAACGTCTTTATGTCTAAGCCAACGATATAAATCGTAAGTAAATTAAAAAAACCATTGGCACAAGCCTTGGGGATTGAATTCTGGTTTTTTAACTCGAATTACAAAGACCCAACCACTCGGATATTGTGACTCTTGTGCGCTAATTACGTTTTTAATTTCTCATAAAACCCTTCTAATGTTTCTTATTAGGCCTGTAAAAATACACCGCACATGAACGACGACTGTTAGAGAGATTTGTCATAATCTATAGGCTTATAGTTGCTCTACAGTACTGATTTCGTATATTTTGTGGCTAGTAGTATATAAGTAACATAAAATGAAGATAATACTCAAGATTTCGATTACCTCCGTGAATGAGTGGCGTACGCACCGGTTTTCAAGTTGTCGCCAGGTCTCGGGTTGGATTTCCGGATGTGCCAATGCAGAAAAATCTTTTTTCCTGCATTGTCCCGGTTTTTGTGGTGCCTTCGTTGTTACCGATTCCATAACACAAGTGCTTTAATAAAATTAATGTAGGATTATGAGTTGTCCCCATCTATTTATTTCTTTCATTTTGTCATAAATAATATAACAAGAAATGAAATGTACGATAAAGAAAAATCAGTACCTTTCAATATAGTGAAAATACATCTTTGACACAGATACGAAGTCACCTTTAACGAGCGTAAGAGCTAGAAACCGAACGAGATATATTTTCTTAAAGAGACCTAACGAGGCGTAAACATGAGTTTGCGATATAAAAATCATTTCCCAAGGTATCTTCTAACGTAGTACGCGTACACTCATGACAAATCCTCGGCGATATCTCAAAACAACCGCGCCGGTATAAAATTCTAACGTTCAGAAGCTTAACGTCTGAGGGGAGCATGTGTAGGAATTTTTACCAATTTGTTATCGCGGGGACTCTTGAAAATATAGTCTATGAGCAAGCGACGCTTTATGGCTGATCTTTATAAATGCCTAAATATTTTAAATGTATTACTGTTTTATATATTTATTAGTGCCGTGTGGTTAATTATGTACCGGCAAGTTTATGCACCATCCTTTCTGATTGAGGATAAAGCCTGTTAAAAGTTATTGACTACCGACAGATTGTGATAATCATCGTACAAAATACTAGACCAAAATTTGACAGACTTGTGTCTGGTAACAGCGTCCAAGGTGCGATGTGATACTGTAAGCGCCAATGTCCTTGTCAAGCGTGCCCATTATGACTTTAAGAAAGAGATCTATGCCCTAAAATGGCGTTTTACTGTCCAATATGTACGAGTGAGAGATAGTGTTTTGTATGTAAATTAATCATATGTATATTTATTTATTTAATAATTTATGTATACTCCATATAAATGAAAGAAGAAATAAAATAAAAGCAAAAGTTTGAATAAAGGTACTGCTTATTTTTTTAAGAAATTTCTGCCAGCAGACTTGTTTATTTGAAAATAATGATGACATACATAGACATACATTAGATTAGTTGATTGGAAGCCATAATTCTACTTCTTTGAGAAATGCGTGATAGTAAAATTAATGACCTTGAGAACAGAAAACGACGTTATGTTGAAGTTTTTAGTAAAATATTTTTTTTTGATAAATTTTGGATAAAAAAATTTGGGATAACCAAATATGAGAAAATATGACTGAAGACTTTTCCAGCTTACGAAAAATATTTACAACTGTAAGATTTTTAAATGCGCCGTAACGAACTCGAAATTGCACACATAAATTAGGAGCAAATAGGAGCGATAGCCCGCCAAATATTTAGTTGCCAGGGATGATGCAATCACATCCTACCTTACAATTAATATAATAATTTAATAGAATATTTTAAACACTACCATAAGTTGTAAATTATTCATATCAAGCTATGAGTAAATAAATACATACATACATACATACATACATGGGGATAACATCATACATCGCTCTGATGTGTCTGGTGTGTCATGTGTCATGGAATCAGAAATAACGAAGGTACCGTAAAGACCCAGACCCGAGAAAATATAGAAAAAGTATTTTCTACATAGAACCGAACGGGAATCAAACCGGATCCTCGGAGCTGGTGACACCATGAATTTTGGTAAGTACGCCACAAAATGAAACTAAGAAAACACTTGAAAGAAATTTACAAATTTAACTAACATCGAACTAATATTTATTTATCTTCAGGCACAATCCCTGACGGAGTAGTCAGAGAGAACAGATCGCCAAGCGTCACGATCAAAATAATCAGACCGAAGATGGGCAGCAACGTCTAAAGTGCGAGTGGTCTGGTACTGCGATAGCCAATCCGCCAAGCATGGCGATTTTGCAAATCCTTTTTTGAGAGAGGCCTATGCCCTGCAGTGGACTTTAACAGGCCGTTATCTATGTATGCATGTAATAAAAACATTTATTGAAGTAACAAGAGACGAGTATACACATTTGCATAACAATGAAATTAATAACAACTTAGGTAAGTAGAACTAGAGATTAGCGGAGGCTATGAATAGCTCCAATGAAAAAAAGTTCAACAACTTAAACTACAACCATTTTTGAATATTTTAACATTTTATTGACTCTGGCGTTACTTTTCGAAAATTCATTGTAAAGTTGTTATTGAAATAGTTACTTCGCAACATTCCACATGCAAATATAAAAAGGTATATGTTACCTGGTCCGAAGAGAAGATGAGCACCAACCTCCCTTCCACAGATGCGTGCACTAATTCCACCGTATGCACCACCACCACTACACTCAAACCAGGTAACATATACCAAAAACGAAAACGCGACACGTGTTTCGCCTCAAAACAAGGCATTATCGAGCGAGTAGACGATGAGCGACCGCAGAGACTGCATTTTAACATTTGATATACGAGTACGTCGCCACTAAAGTTATCACATCATTTTTGTCTTGCTCTTAGCCTATAGTTTGAGCACAAGAGTTCTATAACCCATTGGGAAGAGTTTGTTTCGACCCGCGGGAGTCGCTGACGTGAACTGATAAATGCCGCTTTATGTTTATGTTACACCGACTCATCTTTGTGTGGGTATTGTTTAAGCAAATATCACCCTTATGGCACCCTATCGAAATTAATTCCACAGTATTCGCTTGTGTTCTCATTGTACTTATGAAAAAAGAGATATCTTCGCGCTTACCAATTAAGGGGTAGATAGAGGTCTAGATATTTTTTGGAACAAAGTGACAGGTGATGAGCCCGACACCGTCATAAAATCAATATAAAATCGTACTTCAGTTTATGAAAAACCCATCGGTACGAGCCTTGTGGATCGAATTGAGGTCTCTTGATTCGAATTCCGATCACCCGACCACTCGGCTATCGTGATTCCAATGAGGCATTTATTTTATACAAAATATCCGTGTATTTATATTTTTATAGTAAACTTTCAGGGAGTGTAAGTTGTTGTTTTATATATTAATCTTATTTAAAAAAAAAAAACAAGTAACAATTCATTTATAGAGCAGAAATCTAAACGGATTTGTGTTCCATAATGTTTCCATAGCCAAGAGTTAGTTAGAGTCACGATAGCCGAGTGGTTGGGTGGTCGGAATTTCGAGTCAAAAGACCCGAGTTTGATCCCCACGTGGCACGTACCAATGGGTTTTTCAAAAACCTATGTACGAATTACATCGTTGGCTTGGACATAAAGGCAACGGGCTCACCACCTGTCACGTTGTCCCGAAAATATCTTGTGGAAAGTGGGTCGAAGCTACTTTATTGTCTAGACATACCTGGACCTCTGTACCACTGTCTACCCCTGTACTGGAAATTGCGTGAAGATATTTTTTTTATAAACTCCGATACTATTAAACAGATTTTCACGTTTCGTTTTTAAATTACGTATTTTTGTAAATGATTTCCAAAATCAACTACTTTTATACTCCATATACTAGAACATATTGCGTAGTTGTGTTATAGAATGTCATGGCAGCCGCTATTGTTGTCTGTTGATGATATTCTTTTCATTACTATCTTCAAATATAAAAATCCGAAAATATCTTCGGTGGAAGGTGGGTTGAAGGGACTTAATTTTCTAGACTAGACCTCTGTCTACCCCTGTATTGGGAATTAGTCTACCAAAACGAAAGGCCAGATTTAGGTAATATTAACATTATTTTTGTCTCTGTAAATAAAGTATTGAAAAACAAAATAATTATCCATGTTAAAACTTTGCATTTAACTCCACAAACTCCATCTGGGGATGACAGTATTCCGCAAAAATTCTCCAATGAGACGATCCAATATTTATCTTATAAATATCGGGCAGCTGCAATCAGACGGTCAAAGTCTGCGAGACGGGAACTGAGAGAGTGAAGTCGTAAAGGAAATGGATACGATTTTGGATATAATTTTTGATGATTACGAGTGTAATACGCTTCCGACTTGTGTCCTCCATATTCTACAATTGCAATTTGCAAGTCACATGCAATTTGCGTATTACATGATAGACATCTAGATATCTACAAGATAGAGGAAAATTAAGTAGACGCTGTGTAAAACAAGTTACATCGTCCAAGCATTCGTACATAAGTTTTTTTTTCAAAAACCCATTGGTACGAGCCTGCCTCCTGGGGATCGAACTCGGGTCTCGTGACTCCAAATCCCGACCACCCAACCACTCGGCTATCGTGACTTTTTTATCGTGAGTAATAACGTGATGCGATAATTATGTATAATACTCGTAGATCTACGATACATTCCTATATCTACTTAGAATAAAATTATATACTTATCAACTAAAAACTACAGTAATCTTATACTCCTCGTGGCTTGATTGCTGACTGACCAAGAATGCTGGATTCATTTCCACGTTAAATGGCTAGACTTAACCGTTGAGCGAGAAAAGAACCAGCCTTCTTGTCACCAGCGGCTACGACCAGTCGCGGATTAGATTCATTTACTTAATTATTTCTATTTTAAGTAGTTTATTTAATGACGACATCCATACAAGAGTACGACATACTATTTTTCAAGGTGTCAGCAGCTCTTAGGTCCCAGGTGGAACAAAGTAGAAAACCATTATTTACAGTGTCTCAGGTCTGGATGTTTGTGATACTTTCATTGTTTCTAATTCCATTGCGGTCTCTTTCGTTTTAGCTATTTTTTTTGAGATAAGAGCAATGTATTTGATGTATTTCCTAATTGCGTACTTCATTCATCTATTTATTTTAACGGAGACAGGCTCACCACCTGTCACGTTCCTAAAAAGGTTTGAGTAGAAAGTGGGTTGCAAGGATTTAATTCTCTAGACCTCTGTCTACTCCTGAATTGGGAACGGTGTGAAGATTTTTATTACTTATTTGTAATAAAAATCTGATTTTTACTGTATATTATTTTTTTTTGGTTATTCTGGGTAAGCAAACTCGACGAATTTTGACTTAAGGGGATGAATGTATCAATATGGAACGGAAAATGCAGGAAAACTTACATTTTATCGTCATTGTGGTGACATCTATGTCTCCACATAAGAAGTTCGCTAGTGGCGTATTCAGGAAACACATCGACGTCCTACATCGCGCTATCGATGTCCGCACGATCGACAAGCATATGTACTATTCCCGGTAGCGCTCACTAGTGTGAAGCTGTAAAGGCCTCCGGGCCAACTGCATCCCGTGGATGGTTTTCAGTCGGTATGTTTCTCCTTCTGAGATCCGAGTCCGACACTGTTCGTTTCGGTGGCCTCCCGGCCAAGGGACGTTCGTGCGTAAAGCATTTTCCTCCACGGTTATCAACAAAAAAAAGCGCACACTTGTGTAGACATCCTCCCCAGCTCACGATCACCCGGCTTGGCGTGTAGCTACCCTTTTCCTGCAGCACATCATCCGCTACAGTCATCAATGTTTATATTATGAAGAGGTAAAAATTGTGCGTTTTCATTCTCCTATTTACCCTTTGGCTTACACGTTGTTCTTCCCGAGAGTATAGTAAGAGGTGAATCAAAATTCAACAGATAGCCGAGTTGTTGGGTGGTCGGAATTTCGAGTCGAGAGACCCGAGTTCGATCCCCAGGTCGCAGTACCAATGAGTTTTTCAAAAACTTATGTACGAATTTCATCGTTGGCTTGGACATAAAGACGGCGACGGGCTCACCACCTGTCACGTTGTCCCGAAAATATCTTCGGTGGAAGGTTGGTCAAAGGGACTTAATTGTCTAAAGTTGACCTCTGTTTATATTCCCAATACCCCTGTATTGGGAATTGCGTGAAGACATTTTTTTTATTTTTTTTTTATTTTTTAAACATACCAATTCACACTACAAAAGAAAAAAAAAACAGTTTTATTCATACAGATGTAGATTAGTAAATGAACGCATTTTTATATTACTGAAAGCATTCATGATACATTTATTTATATTGGTTGTATAATCTGTATCGTATTGTATTTGTCGATATTTATTGTTGTCATTCATAAATATTTATTTACAGAAAAATTATGTTAATATTTACAATACTTATTAACTAAAAACTATTATAATCGTAGAGCCCTACTCCTCGTGGCATGGTACCAAGAACGCTGGCTGCATTTCCACGTTGAATGGCTAGACTTAACCGTTGAGCGAGAAAAGAACCAGCCCTCTTGTCACCAGCGGCAACGATAAGTCAAATATATAGACAAATATATAGTCTCCTTTCAAAGACTCATATTTACGTCATTTACCCGATTCAGCTGCCCTGATGCCGCCCCGGCCCTTATCGAAGTACCCTTGATATAAGAGGCCGCTACGCAAGTTGCATCCCACACAAGAGCTTTGCCTCTCTCCCAAGGGACTAAAGTCAAGCCGTCGGGTCTCTTACCATCTTCCCTAAATATTCCACAAGGCTCTAAAACCGATGGAATATTTATGGAAACAAGAGCCCTTCGGATGACTTCATTCAAGGAACCGTGACGAGATAGTCTGCCGGCATTTTTTTGGCATGAAAGTCCGTGGAGGCCTAACTCATCGACGTCGCTGCCACAAGGACATCGATGTGGTTGACAAATCGATGCTCCCAATCGTATTCTTACAGCTGTACGTAAACTTTCGTTATCTAGTAATGTACCAAGGTTACTTGATGGTAAAGCATGTAGCCAGTAACGGGATTCCTTTGTCGAAACACCTAGAAAGCGGGCGCGGTCTCTGTCACAGTGAAAATTGTTCAGTAAGCATTTCTGCACATTCTGAACCAACGGGATATCCCACCGTTTTTGTGAGTTAGGCTCAAGTGGAATATCCTCGCCGGTATAGAGACGTAACCATGCTTCTCTTGCCTCGGTAGCAAAGGTCAAGTCCAAATCATTCTTAAGAATTTTACGTGAGAAATCATGAACACTGTGTACGGAGGCAAGGAAAGCCGGCAGCGCAATATTTGAAACCTCTCTTATACCGATACCTCCAAATCTAACAGGTAAAGTAGCTTGAGTCCAGCTAGATGAGACTAAAGATAAATTTAGAATTTTTTCCAAAGCTATTTTGAGATTAAGGTCAATTTGTTTTAAAAAATCAGAACATTTCCATGCTGGACTCGAGCGGAGTAAATAAGTAAATTTAGGAACAAGAACGCAATATTTTAAAATAGTAAGCGCTATATGAGAATTTAGAATATACAGTTTATAAACATGTATTAAATTCAGTAATTACTGAATTTCTAACAAAGTAGGAAGCTATATTAAATCAATCATTAAGGAGATTACAACAATTCATCAAAATAGATTGCATTCTGTTATATTTATTTAGTTTTATAGTAATGAATAAAAGAGTTTTGACTCAATATCAAGTAATTACTGAATTTCTCTAACAAAGTAGGAAGCTATATCAAATCAATCATTAAGGAGATTACAACAATTCATCAAAATAGATTGCATTCTGTTCGAGACACTATTGAGTAGGGAATTGAAAGTGTATGGCTGGTGTTACAGGCGACATATCTTCCCTCCCCTACTATCATATGGCACTGTTAATACGTTCATCTCCGTCTTTAATTAACTCCATCCTGTCATGGATCGAAAGACACTTGACGTTCCCGCAGACTGACTCCGCCAATTTGATGGTAAACTAGTGAAGTACTCTCTACAGAGATACGAATATTGCCTATTTAAAAGGCAATAGACATTAGATAGCAAGCACGACCATAATGATACACAAGTTAATTCCAAAATGTTTAAATTTTTTTAGATGAGTGTTTAAAAAATAAAATTAGAGTCATTGAGGATTGACGTTGGAAGTGAGACTTAAAAACTATAATTTAACAGTGTTTTTTAGATATTCAAGTTTATTTTTTTGCACGCACAGTTACTGATGAGGTGCATAAAGAGAGCAGATCGTCAAGTGTTCTTGCATACATACCTCTTTCGCTTCTTTTAGATTCATCATTCTCTTAAAACATGTATGTCTCGGTATCCCAGTAATCTTGACCCTCCCCTCTTCGAAAAGTTAGTCTTCGAGAAGTGTAGTGTTCACATGGTCTTCGAAAGTTAGTCTCGGCCTGCCTCGACACTTTTTAACATTTTCTTTCGCTCTATATATTTCCTTCATCATTAAAATATCTTCTCAATATCATTGTCCTTTCTACCCACATTTCATCGAAGCCTGTTAGGGACAATGCGACAGGTGGTGAGTATATCGCCATGTTAGTGTCCAAGCACAGTACAATATGATAATCATCCTCATCATGATAACGCCCTGTAAAGGTTCACAGCAGGACTAGGTCTTTCAAGTACAGGAGGATTTGCCATAATAGGTACGATCGATAAATGGATTGGCGAAAGTAGTGCCAGATTCCTTGCTTCTTAGACGTTGCTGCCCGGCAGCGGCCTGCTTATTTTTGTCCAGTTAGTCTTCGTGATGGTTACACCGCATTAACTCTTACATAATAAAATAAATAAAATATCTTCACGCAATTCCCAATACAGGGGCAGACAAAGGTCTAGTCTACACAATTAAGTCCCTTCGACCTACCTTCCATTGAAGATATTTTCGGGACAACGTAACAGGTGGTGAGCCCGTCGCTATCTTTATGTCCAAGCCAGCCAACGATATAATTCGTACATAAGTTTTTGCAAAACGCTGCAACTTGGGGAACTCGGGTCTCTTGACTCGAAATTCTGACCACCCCACCATTTGGCTATCGTGACTTCTTTTATCTTATAAATAAGAAAATATCTTCACGCCATCCCTAATATAGGGGTAGACAGAGGTCTTGTCTAGACAATTAAGTCCCTTCGACCCACCTTCCACTGAAGATATTTTCGAGACAACGTGACAGGTGGTGAGCCTGTTGTTATGTCCAAGCTAACGATTTAATTCGTAAATAAGTTTTTGAAAAAGCCATTGGTAGGAGCCTGCCACCTGGGGATCGAACTCGGGTCTCTCGACTCGAAATTCCGACCACCCAACCACTCGGCTATTGTGACTTACATGTATAAATATCTTTTATATATCAGACATATTATGTTTGTGGGTACCCAATGATATTTTAAAGCTTTTCCCATAGCCGCCATCAAAACTCAAACGCCGACGTCAAAGGCAATAGAGATTCCTTAAGCTTAAAGTTACGTAATTAGTTCGATTGTTCGCTTCAAAGTTTGTTGTGCAGTTCGAAATCTGGTTACCGCCTATTTCAGACGGCAAGTCCATTTATAACCCACCTCAAGTAACATGCTGTGCTTCCCTGGGTGCTGCAACAACTTATTGTAAGGTACAAAGTGTTAATTATTATTATTTTTTACGTTGTCAGTAATAACAACACCAATGCGTTGACGGGGTTATAACTTATAAAATATCGATGATGTACCGAATGAAGAAGTGAGCAATTAAAATCTACAAAAGGCCAGGGAAGTAAACACACAAAATCGCTATAGCTTTCTACTGAGAAAGAAAAACATCGTAATAAAATAAAAAATAAATGCACTTGAAAACGACGAGTTGGGCCGCCATTTTTCGTGTAAAAAGTGCGAATAGACTGTCTTGTCGTTTATTTTCCAGTTAATGTTTCATTGAAATTCCTTAAGTTGGAGAGTTTTGTATATTCTTCAGGGTGGATGGTAAGCTAAGCTAACCTGACTCGTTGACCACTGTTTAAAAGTAGAGCCCTTTTTTGGAATGCCACTGGCTACGATGCACTGGCAGCTTCGGAGGTACTTCGATTAGAGCCGGGTTGACAGATATAGATGGAGATAAATCGCAAATAATATCTTTGTCAAAAGCCTTTATGTTGGTTCCATTTGCCGTGGAAGCTACAGGTCCATGCTATCTTTGAGTAGTGGAATTTAAAAAAGAGTTCTCTGGTAATAAGGGGAACCCCCTTGTCACCAGTCTTTTCTTTCTTGAAGGGTAAATTTAAACTTTCAACGTGGAAATGCATTTAGCGTTTTTTAACTTATGCTCTATGTTCAGGCATATTTTTAATATTGCGCATATGTTAAGCGCATTGTAATAGTTATTAGCTAAAAAGATTCATTTTTGAATTAGTTAGAATCAATTTGACTTTTGTTCTCTCTGTGTAACGGTCGAGGAAGCTATAGACGTATTAAATTCTCTAATATAAATAATATATTATAATATAATAATATATTATCTGTTAAAAGAATCATCATAAACTTAGAAAGTGGAGAGGAATTCTAAAGATTTACGCAGAAAACATTTCCAAGTAATTTCAACAATTTTTTACACATGAATAATTAAAATGAAGAAAAAAAAAACAAATTGTTTATAATTTATCACTGAAGCGCGAACTCTCTCCCGTCGTCCGAATAAATAATAAAGGTGCAAAATTCCGAATCTCTGCGGAATACCGAACAGGATATCGGCGAAAATTCAGTATTCGGTATCCGACGAGTTAGAAATGTACAGGAAAACCGCGACAAGTTTGGACTTGTTTCTAATTCAAGCTAATTAAGAAATTATATTCTACAGCTGAATATGTCGGGAATATGAGTGACGTTTTAATTTTATACATAATGACAATGATAACAAAGTTACTAATAATATTCTATTAACCATTCCAAATGAGATCGAATGGAGGTTTGAACCTGTGACGTTATTTTATGCAGTCCGCATTCTCAACAATTGGTAATTGGTTCCTAAATGATGTCGCTATTAAATTCCATCTTCTTCGTCTGCTGAATTTGATTTATTATGGCAGTATACCGTTATTACGTAAGCATTTGCTTCCGCCCTTTTACGTAAGCATTTACTGGTGGCGTAAGAGGCGACTGAGAAAACCCCATAAATTTACCATTGGCTACTGAAAGATGAAGGGATAACCATAATAAATAAAATACTAGAAAAATACTAGAACAAAATTCAGAAGACCGGGGCTGGGCCAGGGCGAGTGTGCGAAGTGTACTGCGATCGCCAATCCGCTTACAATGGCGATTATTGCAAGTCCCTTACAGAAGAGGCCTATATCCAGCTGTGGACGTTTTTAAGTTGTAGGTTTTTCAAGTTGTATGTATGAGAGCTATACTGGCATATACTTTTTTCCCAGAAAGATGATAACTCAATTATCTTACTTATCATACAAACATCATCACTGTCATGCCAGTTGACTTTAAATTTGGAACACTGCTGATTGGATCAAAAAGTGAGAGAAAAAAATAACTAAACATACTAAAGGACATTAATTTCAATATTTGTCGGAAGCCTCTGGCATTACAATTTCTGTAGTAGTTGACTTTTCTTTACATATTTTACTTTTATTAAATATTCATTGACTAATTTAGTTCACCATTCACTTAATTATTTAATTCACTTTTCGTTTCCTTTCCATTTGTTCTGTCCATCGCCATTTTTGATCTTTATAACTAATTTGATGCCTGATACCTCGCACCTTAGACGCTGCTAGCCGTCACCAGTCTACTTTATTCAATAATATATGATTATATAATCTTAATTATTAATTGATCTGGCATAAAAGATATTATCTAGTTGCCCCGTCAGTCTTTTTCTTGGAAATCCTCGCAAGATCAAGGCAAAAAGTGTTGGCATCTTCTTACGCCACTAACAAAATGACCGCATTCTGTTTATTTATTAATACATACATACATACCTACAATCACGCCTCTGTCCCGTAGGGGTAGGCAGTGACCACTTCTTTCTACTTGCTACGAGTTTTATTAATCTGACTAAATAGGAAATAAATATAAAACAGCAATATACCTTCCGAAATTGCCGAATTGCCAATTGTGCAGAACGATGTTAAAAAAACACTGTAAATAATATAAAGTCAGAATGCCAGTCACGTTTTAGTGAAAATCGTGTGAATAGTATTTTTCATATTGAATTAAAACGTGGAATATTGAATTTGTCGGTTTGACAGTTTGTTACATATTCACATCGAATTGAATTCACGACCGATTTAATCTAATAACTATTGGTCAAATGAGTTGAAGTTTTGTTTATGAAGTCCAAAGTTTTGGTAGTGAATTTCGACCTGTCGATATCAGGTGTAAACTTTTATCTTACTGCGACGCCAACTCCAAGGTACCATCGCCGTGGGACCCGCTCAACGAGAATCTGAGATACGGACAATTTTTACGGATTCCAATTTTTACGTCGAAAATAAAATCCGTGAAAAATAAAAATACTCTACATTCATTCCACATTATATCGACGGTGAGAACAAGTTGATTTACAGTATTAATATCGGAAAGAAATTAGGTTGAAATGAGGATTAAAACGAAGTATCATCATATTTATGATTTGTATATTTGTGTATAATATCTATAAGGGTTATATATTCATTTTTATTCATTTTTATAATAGTCAAGATAGTGGTAGGGTAGTGAGGTGGACATTAGAAAACTCTTCCGGTGATAATACTACTAAAATTATAAAATTAAAAATATATAAATAAAAATAATAACTATGTTCACGCAATTCCCAAAACAGGGATAGACGAGATCCAGTCTAGACAATTTGACACACCTTCCACCGAAGATTATTTCGGGACAACGTGACAGGTGGTGAGCCCGTCGCCGTCTTTATGTCCAAGCCAACGATATAATTCGTACATAAGTTTTTTGAAAAACCCATTGGTACTAGCCTCCCACCTGGGGATCAAGCTCGGGTCTCTAGACACGAAATTCCAACCATCCAACCACTAAGCACATTAAGACAGCGACGGGCTCAACGCTTGTCACGTTGTCTTAAAAAAATGTCTTCGATGGAAGGTGAGTCGAAAGGACTTAATTATCTAGACATTTGTCTACTACACTATTGGGAATTGCGTTTTTCTTCATCTACACTTTGTAATCCAATTTTATAGAATTTTAAAGCATATAAGATATGCTGGACTCTTTGTTATTAAATTAATGAGAAATTAAGATTCAATCCTCTGTCTTACCGAGTGGTGCATGTGTGTAGTCTTGTGGGTATTACGAGTATGTCCTTCATTTGCTATATGTGAACTTAATAATTCTCAAATAATGAATTTGAATTTTTATTATTATTGTTGCCATTTATTATATGTAATATAATATATGTTGCTTATTTTTTTTCGAAGAAATAAAGCTGTCGACGAAAAACTTTTCCGTCAGAATTTTCACATGAAATTCTGGTATCGAAATTATTTAATTTCTATCTAATAGTATGGAAAAATCATTTACGCGTGAAGTAGTCTAGAGGTTTATAGAATATTTATATCGTACTGGAGTTGCCTACGTCCTACAGTGGACTTTTAGAGGCTGTTGTTTATGAACGTCTCTATAAAAGTCATGATACCCTAGAAGCTGATCGGAATTTGCGTCAAGCGACACAAGTTCGATCCCCAAGGCTCGTTGGACCCTATGGGTTTTTTCAAAAACTCGACAGGTTCACGACCTGTCTTGTTGTTCCAAAAAAGTCTCTTCGGTGGAAGGGGGTCAAAAGGATTTAATTGTCTAGATCTCTGTCTAAAAATAATAAAAAAAATCTGTCAGATCAGATTTTTTTAGTACTGTATCTATTTAACAGTTACTTACCCTTAATATTGTTATTTTATTCGCTTTGTCAGTAAGTGTGTTTGTCCGTGTGGTAACAGCGTAAGACTATTTTCACTCCCTTTCTCGTAAGAGGCGAATAAGGTAAACATCCTTCAATACCGTTACGGCAACCGTGATCTCTAAAAATATCAGACCAAAATTATCAGACCGAAAATGGGCAGCAGCGTCTGAGGTGCATGTGGTCTGCTACTTCCATCGCCAATCCGCTTGCCAAGCGTGGCGATTATGGCAAATCTTTCCTATGGGAGAGGCTAATGTCCTGCAGTGGACTTTAACAAGCCGTTATGTATGTATGTATGCATTCGCTTTATCACTTCTTAAGGTTGACAAGTTATTGTAAGGTTCAGTAAATTTTAAGTAAATAAATAAACCATGCACCTCGTGTTTCTATTGTTATAGTTTGTACAATTTACATAATCTTTGGTGTACATAGGCCATTTTCAGTAATGACATTTTTGATATGGTTGCAATCAAGCATTTAGACAGAGGTATTCCTTTCGTTTCACCTTTCACCGAAGCTTGTGATATGTGATATGTAGTGAGCGCATCGCCGTTTTAGGTGAAAAGAAGAATTAAAGAAGAACAAATTAAGTAAGTAGTAACCAGTAGTTGTAAGTAGTAAAGTTAGGTAGGTAAGTGAATACAGCACAATGTTGCTTGAAATCCGTGGACAAAAGACAACCTCCATGTACGTGTGGCGTACTCGCCGATTTCCAAGGTTCTTAATCGCTGAGCTCCTGGATTCGATTCCCGAACTGCTCAATGTAGAAAATATTTATATAAATATTTATTATAAATATTTCAAAATTTTCTCGAGTGTCGGTGATTGTGGTACCTTTATTTTTTGATTCCATAACACAAGTGCTCCAGCTACTTACATACAGCAATGTATGTGATATTGTCCTTGTCCATGGATCCATCTATATATAATTAAAATAAAATTTTATTGTAGCATCAAATAGCTTATTATCAAACAGTAAACCACAATTTAATGGGAATCGTTCAATTAATGATGCTTGGATCGTATGTTACTGACTTAATGACTTAGACGTACACAATCTAAATGGTAATTTATTGGTTAAGGAATTGAGTTTAAATTTAAATTACAAAATGATTAATGCAATTAACTAAGACCCGTGTAATGTCTGTAACATGTAGACATTACTGTAAGTAAGTGTAGAACTTAATCAATAAGATGTATACCATGGTATGTAATGGTAAGACAAGGAGGTGGATTTTCCTTCTCGTTCTTGCCCGGATTAAAAATTCTATTGGTTATCAACAAATGGTAGGATAACCTTCGAAAAATTTGTTAATCAAATTTAGGAGATCTGTGACGAGCAGGAGAGGGTGTCTGCTTGGCGATTCTGTTAAATCTTCTCATGCGAGGGAGATCTATGTCCTGCAATGGACTTTTAAACCAATTAAGCCGTTAATCAATTATTTACTCGCCATCTGTTAGAAGCCTTTACTTCCATATAGGATAATAATAATAATATACCAATAAATAAATACATATATAGATAGGGACGACATCACATACATTACTCCGATCTCAATGTAAGATGCTAATGCAGTTGTGGTATGGGAATGGGAAACAACGAAGGCACCAAAACATCCAGATCCGAGAAAATGTAGAAAAAGTGGTTTTTCTACATTGACCAGACCGGGACATGGGACCTCGAGTTGGCGACACCTTGAAAACCGGTGTTTACGCTACTCATCCACGGAGTTCATCGAATAATTCTTACGCTATTTACTTATATAAGGATAACATCACATACATTGCTTAGATCGGAGTAAGTAGCTAAAGCACTCGTGTTATGGAATTAGATACAAAAAAGGTACCATAAACACCCGCACTCGAGACAATGTAGAAAAAGTGGCTTTTCACTTTGACTCGTATGGTAGACTGTCGAACCCGGACCACAGAGCCGGTACTATGAAAACCGGTGTACACCTCTCTTCTACGCTGGTCATCATTAAGATTAATCGTTCGAATTTCACCATCGTTACCTTACGGCATATTCGAAAATTCCATCACCACCATCTTGATGCTTGGCATTCCACCACAGTGCGTTTTTCGCGGAATTTTCTGCCACGCACTTGCACTTTATGGTATGTTTTGCTGTCAGCGGTTTTCCGGATCGATACGACTTAGGGACCTTCAAGAAAAGAGCCTATACCTTTCTCGAAAGCCGGCAACGCATCTGCTATGCCACTGGTATTGCGGGAGTTCATGGGCGGCGGTAATCACTTACCATCACGTCAGCCACCTGCTCGTTTGCCTCTCTTTTCTATAAAAAAAAAAAACAAAAACATTTCTTTAATTGGATATTTAATTTTTAATTGGATGGCGTTAAAATATGACTATTAAAAATCTGAATGTCAAAATCTGTCTGTACCTACACTGATAACTACTATTATATACAATACACATATACACATAGAATAAACCAAATACGTCACGATAGCCGAGTGGTTGGGTGGTCGGAATTTCGAATCAAGAGACCCACCCCTCACGGTGTACCGAAAAATATCTTCGATGGAAGGTGGGTCAAAGGGACTTAATTGTCTAGACCAGACATCTGTCTACCCCTGTTTTGGGAATTGCGTTAAGATATTTAAATTTTTATTAATTTATTATTTAATAAACCAAAAAGTACACGATGTATTTTCACTAATGCAAAAGTAATCTAAGAATTTTCACGGGTGCTTAAAATTGCTTTAAACCCTATCTACCCTGTCATCACGTTAGACGTCTAGACGGCTAATACTCGGAATAAATTGAAAGTAGTGATGTGGGCAATTGATATCAGAATTGCGGCTTAATAATTTAATATATCATAATATACATACATACATACATACGATACGATAGTCGAGTTGTTGGGTGGTCGGAATTTCGAGTCGAGAGACCCGAGTTCGATCCCCAGGTGGCAGTACCAATGAGTTTTTCAAAAACTAATGTATGAATTTCATCGTTGGCTTGGACATAAAGGCGGCGGTGGGCTCACCACCTGTCACGTTGTCCCGAAAATATCTTCGGTGGAAGGTGGGTGAAGGGACTTAATTGTCAAGACTAGACCTTTGTCTACCCCTGTATTGGGAATTGCGTGAAGATATTTATATATATTTTTTTTACATACATACATGCATACATACATAATGGCATATTAAGTACCCTGCAGGATTTAGGCCTCTCCCGTAGGGTAGAATTTGCTATAATCGCAACGCTTGGCAAACGGATTGGAGATCGCAGTACCAGACCACTCGCACCTTAGAAGCTGCTGTCCATCTTCGGTCTGATTACTTTGCTTTGGTATTTTTTTAGAGATAGCTATGTCGCCATCTATCGGTTGCCATAACGACATTCAAGGCTGTATTCCTAGGTCGCCTCTTACGACACACACGGGAAGAAAGGGAGTGGCAATATTCTTTCGCCGTTGCCACAAGCCACATATCATCATCATATCTTAACGTAATTTCTCGCTCTAGGCTAGATAGAGGTCTAGAATGCTAATTTGAGACTACGTGGCAGGTGGTGAGTCCATGGCCGTCTTAATATTCAAGGTAAACGTATATAATATACTTACTCACATGTATATTTACTTAGATAAATATTCATGTCTACATAATAAACATCCTTGACTCGAGTGCAAATATAAATGTTTGCCCTTAGCAGGATTCAAACCCTACAACCTTAGCTTCGAAGGCAGGGTTATCGAAATACAATTTCAATATAAATTTTCTTGGTATTTTCTACATTACACAAGGCAAGAACGCATTGTAATATTCAATTAGGATTAAAAAGTCACCTGATTGAAAGCGTACGCACAGCCAGTCTTGCCTGTCTATATCCTCAAACGGCGAAAGTTGCCGCACTATGAAGACCACGACCGATCTTACGATACTTAATTAATCTTGCTCCTGTACTTTTCGTAACAGCAGTAGTAACACAGTTATATCTAGGGTTTCCATCACGATGGCCGTGTGGTTGGGTGATAGGAATACGAGTCAAGAAACCCGAGTTCGATCCACAATGCTTGTACCAATAATTTTCTTCAACGTCCAGACCCTTAATTGCTTTAGCTCTAAGCACTAGTTATATGGAATAAGAAACTACGACTGGTGCCACAAACATCCAAAACCGAGAAAATGTAGAAATAGTGTTTTCTAGATTCACCCGATTCATTGTTTTATTCATTCATCTTCATTCAATCTCTCGATTGTGGCATTCAGTTGGCATATCCATAAAGGATAAAAGCCTCTGAATAAATAAAGACTAAAAAAAACATTTACCCGACCGTGAGCCCTTCGCACGGAGGTCTTCCGTCGGATATCGGTAGCCAATGGTATTTTCTAGACTTTTCCTTAGTCACCTCTTACAACCCCCTCGGAAAGATTTTTCTATAGTTCATTTTCTATAGTTACCATTTTAAATTAATGCCTCACGTAAAAGATGTAACAAACTTAATTATGATATCATCACGTTATCATGTTGCTATTTTCCAGTAAATCATAATTTAATTTACGTAACCTCATTGGTTTATAATTATAACATAGCCATATATCATGTGTTCGCTACTAAATTACTTTGATATTTTAATAACTAAAATTTCACAAAATATATTTACGCCATTCACAATACATGGGTAGACAGAGGTTTAGACAATAAAGTTGTTTCTACCCACCTTCCACCGAAGATATTTTTGGTTCAACGTGGCAGGTGGTGAGCCCGTCGCCATCTCAATGTCCAAGTTCAATAATTCGTTCATAAGTTTTTGAAAAAACCCAATGGTACGAGCCTGTCACCTGGCATCGAACTCGGGTCCCGCGACACGAAATTCCGACCACCCAACCACTCGCCTATGGTGACTTTTGTCGTGAAAATTGCACTATAAATAGTAAAGCCTTTTTTGTCATATATGTTTATTTCGCGCATTATCCATAATTAGGATAAACAGAAGTCTAGATAAATAAGTCTATTCACCGAAGCTTCTTTCGGACAAAGTGACAGGTGGTAAACCCATCGCCGTGTTAGTGTCCCAAAAATGGCTAAATCGTCGTCTTCGGTGGAAGATGGGTAGTAGACTTAATTGTCTGGACCTCTTTCAAGCCCATTATTGAGAATAGAATCGAGATATGTTTTTTTTCAATTTCCTCCCTTTGTAAATTAAAACCATCGAAGTTCACATCTATAGACAATTCTAGAAACACTACCTATCCTAAAAAGTGCGTCATTTCATAATTGTAGCTACGGCATATGTTGTAAGTATTAATATTAAACATGACGGCGTAAGAATATTACAACTCCCTTTCTTCCCGAGGATGTCGTAAGAGGTGACTAAGGGAAACAGTCTTAGATGGCAACCGATAGATGGCGGGATAACCATCTCTAATATATCAGACCAAAATTATCAGACCAAAGATGGACAGCAGCGTCTGAGGTGCGAGTGGTTTGGTACAACGATCGCCAATCCGCTTGTCGAGCGTGGCGGTTGTGGCAAATCCTCCCTATGGGAGAGGCCTATGAACTGCAGTGGACTCTAACAGGCAAATATGTATGTATGTATGTATATGTATGTCGGTGACGTGACCTGGAAGACTTCCAACCCAAAAATCGATAATAAGCCTTTGAAGATTCCACTTCAAATTTGTTTTCATATTTAATCTACTTCAGATATTGTCCGAAGTTGATTAAAAATGTTTCTGGAATTGTTTATCTGCGTCACATTAGTTATAAAAATAATGTTAAAAATAGAAAACACTTGTAAAATTTACACCTGTCACGATATCCCGAAAATATCTTCGGTGGAAGGTGGGTCGAAGGGACTTAATTGTCTACACTAGACCTCTGTCTACCCCAGTATAGGGAATTGTGTGAAGATATTTATTTTTTTCACTTGTAATATTTAAGTTTTTATCCTTTGAAATAGATATTAAAAGCAAAAGTGCTTTTAGATTTTATGAGTTTTAGAAATTGAAAATCGTTTTATTAAGGTCGTTTTTTATCGTCGCAAATTTCAAAGTCAACAAAACTCCATCGCAGGCACCAAAAGGATCGTGCATTTAAGGCCACAAATAGAGTGTAGCGCCTTTTCCTGTGTAGCCCCCGACTGAACGGCGCCTTAAGGGCATAGATCACCCAGAGTTTGATATAGGTGATATTGTATTATTTTTTTACCTACATAACATTTGCTTCACGGATACCACATATAGATAGTGTACTATGACTAATAATTCAAAGTTTCATATGCTGGTTAGTGTTTATTGCAGTCCATGGAATACCTGCAAAACTAATCAATGGAAATATTAAACACAAGCAGAATAGCATATGATATGTAAAATTAGACACTGATGTAACACAGTAATGTCTGTTGTTTCGCGACAAGACAATTTTAGAACAGGGCATACCTGTACGTAGATATGGTCTAAAATATTTTGACATCAGTTAATTATTCTACGTAAAGCTCACTAATAGCCGTCTTTTGTTTTCCATTTTCAACCCAGTTCGTATAGAAAAAGCAAACGTATTTATATACAATATTTATAAAAATACCGGATCAAGACAGAGCAGAAAAAAGTTGAAAAGACTTAAAAATAGTATTAACTACCAATAAGTGGCGCCACCTGTCGGTAGTTAATGCTATTTTTAATTCCGGTATTCGCAGCAGCGTCTAAGTTGCGAGGTGTTTGGTAGTGCGATCGCCAATCTGCAACCCGAGCGTGGAGACTGTGGGAAATCCTCCATACCCCATGAGAGGCCTGTGTTCTGCACTAGACTAATACCCGCTATCAAGTAAATAAGTGTAGTTGTCAGAGTATCCCAAGAAATGGTAATATTACCATTTGGTTAAAAAAAAGATGAACTGAAAAACATTCTTATTTCTGTTTTTAGTACTAAATATTTTTTTATTCATAATAAGTGTGATTGAAATTTTTGTAGGCAAATGACCTTTCTACATTGTTTTGAATTTTATTCTACGTGACTTGTCTGCGTACGGAATGCCCTGCTTTCTAAGAAATTTATGACTATATGTAAGATTTTCAGTAAGCGAAGCAATTTGAACTTTATGCTCACTGACTATCGTATTTTTTAAAACGACTCGGTTGTTTGAAGTCTTATAAAATTGGGGTGGTTATTTCGTTGGTCTGCTATTGTAAGTGACTGTTGGATGTTATGGGCCTGTGTTTACATTGTGATTTATTAGCGTAATGTTTGCATTTACATGCTTCTGTATGTACTTTTTTGTATTATATTCCAAGTATGGCAAAGCCTCTTTAAGAGAGAGGCATATGTCCTGCAGTGGAATTTTACCAATTCTGTATGCACTGTTTTTTATTATATATCTTTTATGGCAATGCCTCCTTAAGGGAGAGGAGTCCTATGTCCTGCAGTGGACGTCTAGAGGCTGGTAAATAATTAAGTGGTTTTACGAGTGGGAATATTTCTTCTTACGTCATTGTTGGGGTATGATGGGGTAACCAGGCAGAACAGATTGCTTCATGTCGCGATAGATACATTCCTCTTTTGCTTCTATAAGATTCATTATTTTCTTCCCACGTGCATATTGATTGAAGGGAAGATCAAGAGTACAAAGTTGCCCCATCCGAGTATAGATAACCTTCTCTTCGACAATTTCCTTTCTCAGTGTAATTACGGGTATAGGGGCATAGCTTGTTGGTCCTCAGGGGTGACAATGTATATCTTCTGCATGCATGTCTTCTTCTTCATTTGAAGTTTCCTGTAAGTTGCCATATTATTCTCAGCATCAGAGGACTGATCGCGCTTTACAACATATTTCCAAAAAGAAAGACTAGCGTCTAATAAAATAAGTCACGATAGCCGAGTGGTTGGGTGATCGGAATTAGAGTCAAAAACCTAGAGAACCTAGAGGTCTTAGAGTGCCCCCCCCCCCAGAATTGAGGGAGGGGAGTGGGCACCGGTTACCTGCACTCACCAGACGAAACGCAGTGTGAGGTCGTGGTACTTCCCGGTCGAGCCGGCCCATTCATGCAACAACAAAAGCTGATGCGAGGCTCTACCACTGTTAAAATAATAATATACTCTATGGGTTTGTGACAAAAAATTACATACATAATGGCCTATTAAAGTATACTTTAAGACAAAGGCCTCACCGATAGGGAGGATTTGCCATAATCGCCACTCTTGGCAAGCGGATTGGCGGTCGCAGTATCAGACACCTCAGATCAGGTCAGATTATTTCGGTCTGATATTTTTAGAGATGGTTATTCCGCCATCTATCGGTTGCCACAACGATGTTCAAGGCTCATTCACTTAGTCGTCTCTTTTTTATAGAAAAGGCTGGCAAACGAGCAGGCGGCTCACGCGATGGTAAGTGACTACCGCCGCCCATGAACACCTGCAATACTAGAGGCATAGCAGATGCGTTGCCGGCCTTAGAGTGCCCCCCCCCCCCAAAGTTGGGGGAGGGGCACTCTACCCTGCCGGTTACCTGCACTCACCAGACGAAACGCAGAAGTTTGTTAGACTTCTACTTCACGCCGGTATTCTGTGAGGTCGTGGTATTTCCCCGGTTGAGCCAGCCCATCAGTCTTACGACACCCACTGGAAGAAAGGGAGTGGCAATATTCTTACACTGTTGACACTCGGCAAAAACTTACGTACGATTTAAATCGAAAAAAGACCGTAGTTCGACCGTAGACCAGGTGACAGGCACAATATTATTATACATAAATAAATAAATAAATATCTTCACGCAATACCCAATACTGGGGTAGACAGAGGTCTAGTCTAGATAATTAAGTCCCTTTGACCTACCTTCCACCGAAGATCTTATCGGGGCAACGTGACGGGTGGTGAGCCCGTCACCGTCTTTATCTCCAAGCCATCGATATAGTTCGTACATAAGTTTTTGAAAAACTCATTGGTACGAGCCTCCCACCTGGGGACCGAACTCGGGTCTCTCGACTCGAAGTTCCGACCACCCAACCACTTGGCTATCGTGACTATTATTATACATGTATTTGTTTTATTGTACTTGTCGATCCGATAAGGTAGTTTAATGTGACTCTGCCTTCAGAGCAAGGGTAGCGGGTTCGTTGTCCGCTTGGGACATACATTTTACTCTGGTAATAGATTTTTATAGGAATGTATGAATATTTATCTGTGTAAATATATACTTATGTATGTTAGTATTTTGTACCGTTAGCGAACACTATAAGCTCGTCACTTTTCACGCAATTTAACTTCGGTGAAAAAGTCAAAAATATTACATTGTTCAATAATTTTTCGTTAGCTTGGGCACTGTAACGTAAGACTGTAACGTGACGACCTCTGTGGACGAGTGGCGTAAACACTGTTTTTCAAGGTCCCGGACTCGATTCCCGGACGGGTCAATGTAGAAAAACCGCTTTTTCTACATTTTCTCGGGTCTGGGTGTTTGTGGTGCCTTCGTTATTTACGATTCCCATACCACAAGTTCTTTAGCATCTTACATTGGGATCGGAACAATGTCTGTGATGTTGTCCCTATCTATATATGTATTTATTTATTTATAACGAAGTGGTTGGTACATACTCTTGAAATAAGACGACGTTAGGTTCACTACATATCACGGTATCCCAAATAAGCTTCTGTGAAAGGTGGGTCGAAAAGACTTAATTTTCTAGACCTCAGTCTAACCTAGTATTGAGAAAAATACGTGAACATAAAATATATAATATATTGACAGCTAGGTTTTGTATCGGAGGATACATAAGTTATACTGATTATAGATATGCTTCTGGCTTACGTGACTTGGCTCAGTTGAATCTCATCTCTGCGATGAAACAGCTTTGATAAAGCTTTAGCAAATACACTCCGTCCATATCTTTTGGGTTACCTGTAACGAGTTTGTTTGTAGTAAATATAGAGATATGTGGTCGAATAGCATATACATCGGTATTCATTTCAAAAGTCGCTAGCTTTGTGGTCTCGGATTCGATACTGGAATGGGGCAATGTGGAAAACCATATTTTTTGTATTGACTCGGGACTGTGTGTTTCTGGTAGCTTGGTTTCTGATTCCATAACACAAGTGCTTAAGTTACTTACTTTGAGATCAGAGCGATGTATGCGGTCCTGTCTCTTTGTATGTATGTATTTATTAAAAAATAAAAAAAATTAAATATAAATATCTTCACGCAATTCCCAATACAGGGGTAGACAGAGGTCGAGTGTAGACAATTAAGTCCCTTCGACCGACCTTTCACCGAAGATATTTTCGGGACAACGTGACAGGTGGTGAGCCCATCGCCGCCTTTATGTCCAAGCCAACGATATTCGTACATAAGTTTTTGAAAAACTCATTGGTACGAGCCTACCAACTGGGGATCGAACTCGGGTCTATTGACTCGAAATTCCGACCACCCAACCACTCGGCTATCGTGACTATATTATTAAATACTATCGGCTATATTTATTAAATAACAATTACGTGTGAGTAACTTTATTAGTGGATTGTTTTTCATTTGGCCAGCTCCCATTCCACCGGAAGGCTCCATGGTCCAAAGTTGGTAGCATTCCACCGGAAGGCTCCATGATCCAAAGTTGGTAGCATTCCACCGGAAGGCTCCATGATCCAAAGTTGGTAGCATTCCACCGGAAGGCTCCATGATCCAAAGTTGGTAGCATTCCACCGGAAGGCTCCATGATCCAAAGTTGGTAGCATTCCACCGGAAGGCTCCATGGGTTACATAACCCATGGAGTCCAGGATAAAATTTAAACAAAAAACTTTCCGAATGCATTGTCACTTCCAAAGACTAAGATGAAACAGTCGCCACAGTTAGTTCTTAGTCCCAGCTCTCTATTTTATAAATTTTAAACAGGAACATAATCAAAGTTACTATGCCATTTGGCGGCATAAACGGGTAAGATTATGACATTGACCAAAAGAAGAGGAAACTAACGGACTTTCTTTCGCCTCTTTCTTCTAGGTTAGAGGAACCTCGTTACGAAACGGAGGTAGATAAAAAAATTACTATCGATAAACGAATGTGCATTCTTATTTCGATAAATAAATGATTTGATTTGATATGACCCAGACTAATACTAGGCATAGTAGGAGTACACTTCTAGAGGCAGACCAAAAAAGAATAAAGTTTTCCTCCTCCGTGGACCTCCGTGGACGAGTGTTGTTCGCACCGGTTTTAAAGGCGATGCTAGCTCTCATCTAGCGCTTAGGGACCTCCCTGGTTCGATTCCTAGACGGGATAACGTAGAAAACACCTTTCCTACATTTTCTTGTGTCTGGGTGTTTGTGTTGCCTTCGTTGTTTCTTATTCCATAACACAAATACTTAAGTTACATTGTTACTAATCTCAAAGTAAAGACTAAGTAATAAGTCACGATAGCCGAGTTGTTGGGTGGTCGGAATTTCGAGTCGAGAGACCCGAGTTCGATCCCCAGGTGGCAGTACCAATGAGTTTTTAAAAAACTTATGTACGAATTTCATCGTTGGCTTGGACATAAAGGCGGCGACGGGCTCACCACCTGTCACGTTGTCCCGAAAATATCTTCGGTGGAAGGTGGTTCAAAGGGACTTAATTGTCTAGACTTGACCTCTGTCTACCCCTGTATTGGGAATTGCGTGAAGATATTTATTTATTTATATTTTTTAAAGTAAAGACAACAACACATGCGCAACTCTAAAGAAGTGTATGTGATGTGGTTTTTATGTTTATTTTCGCGAAAATGTTACACTTAATTAAGTAAATAAATAAAAATAGATAAATATCTTCACCCAATACAGGGGTCTGTCTACCCCTTAGACCCCAGGTCTAGTCTAGACAATTAAGTGCCTACGATGAAACCTTCCGCTGAAGATGTCTAACGTGACAGGTGGTGAGCCCGTCGCATAAGTTTTAGTACATAAGTTTTTGAAAAAGGTACGAGCCTGCCATCTGGGGATAGAACTCGGGTCTCTTGACTCGAAATTCCGACCACCCAATCACTCGGCAATTGTGACTTTTTAATGATTTTAATTAAGTACATTGTTTTATATTTGTTCGGCATATTTTAATTTCGCGCGCGTCATAATTAAAGTATTAATTATGTAGACAGCTAAATCGTTAACGTTTTTATTACGTATCTAAATTATTGTTATATATATTTATTATTACGTAAAGTATTAATTATGTAGACAGCTAAATAGTTAACGTTTTTTTATTACGTATCTGTAATAGGCGGTGACCAGTTCTGAGTAAATTGTAAATCAAAATTGTATTATGCGACGGAAATTTTCCTAGAACAACTCTTTAATGTACTGTGCGAAAACAAAAAGGTCACGTTAAATTAAATGAAACAAAATGTAGCTTTATTATACACCACTGAATGAACATAATAGCAACAGAAAAGACAATATTTAAATGTACAATGGACGACCTTATCACTAAAAGTGATATCTTCTAGTCAAAATTGGGATGGACAGGAACTTAAATAAAATATTAAGACGGAGGTGTGCATAAGATAGATATAAAACAAAACAAGAAACGACTCCAACTAATAAACATATAAATAAAATAATATATTCTACATACAAATATATAAATTCAATAGTTTACGTCTTGATACGTAACAATTGTAGTTGTACAAAATATCAATATAGCACATATATACATAATAACAATATCGATACAAAAATAACTACTTTTGTGTGTTGTGGAATTTTCATGATTATAAATTTATAGTATATATCCGTATTGGCAGGCTCGTACCAATGGGTTTTTCAAAAACTTATGTACGAATTATATAGTTGGCTTGGATATAAAGACGGCGACGGGCTCACCACCTGTCACGTGGTCCATAAAATATCTTCGGTAGAAGGTGGGTCACCCCTGTCTAACCCTGTATTGGGAATTGCGTGAAGATATTTATTATTTATTTATGTTTTATTGAAACGTCATCTACTAATACTCAACGAAGAATCGTAATTTAGTTATTCTTTTCAGTTGAGTCGAAAACTCGTTAAACGTATTTTATATTAATCATTTTTGCCTTTGATCAAAATGAATTAACACATAAAACATTTATTCTGTATCGCAAATATTAGCACTTAGCGAAAATTAATAAAGAAAGAATATTACGTTCTAGATCAAAGAGAATCCGGCGTGCTTTGAAAAGTAAATTTACAATGTTTTCAAAGGTTAATACGTATTGACCGGTTGATATTAAAAGTCACTGATTAATTCGTAGCTTGTGTGTTTAAAACAGTAATTATGGTACATACGAGTAGATTGCGGCTTAACTCGTTAGCGGAATTCGACAGAGGTTTTAATCATGATGTTTACGGCGTGGAAAAAAATGTCTGTGTGGTTTCCCTTCTAGAAAAGTATAAACAAATGTAAAAAATTCATACATACATAGGGACAACATTACATACGTTGGTCTGATCCAAAGTAAGCAGCGTAAAGCACTTGTGGAATCAGAAACAACGAAGCCACAATAAACCTCCAGGCCCCAGAAGAACATGCAAAATAGAAGAAAGAAAGAAGAAAGAAAGAAAGAACTATTTATTTGATATACACATTTACAAAAGAAACTTATAAGATAATTACATGATTATTTTAACATGTGGTATACCAAATAGGACTCCAACTCAGCGTAATGCTGCAGAGACTGCAGCGCTGGTTTTCAGTTGGAACCTTGGAGTGACTTCACTAACGAGTCAGAGAGCGACCATATATTATTTACTGCGCTTTTCCATTCTCAATACCAACAATACATTATATATTCATTACCATATACGCATAAATATACACAAAAATCTATAAATGAAAACAAAATGACAAAAAAAACTCAATAAATTATAATAATAATAATATACTTTATTGTACATCAATGAAGGAACAATAAAAAAAGAAAAACAAAAATATATAAATCAAATATTGGATAACAAAAGGCCTGGAAGAAATTACTATTGCTACATAGTAATTTCTTCCAGGCAACCTAAGAAAAATTACCAACAAGAAATAATGACGGGTAGGATGTACACGTAAAAAACAACAGAAAAATTAAAACACAAAATATAAATTAAAAAAAATATGTACATATAAGTAAAACATACCTTCTGTGAGTGATCATTAGGATCTGAGGGAAAGGGGAATAGAGATAGAGGGGAGCTAGAGAGATAGATAATACTCTTTGACCTGTTTTTTAAAAGAATCTAGGTTCAGAGCAAGTTTAATAGATAGTGGTAGAGAGTTCCAAAGGTTAACAGCAACAGCAGGAAAAGATTTATGATAAAAATTAGAGGATCGAATAGGATGTTTAAGGAAGAGGGTTTCATTAGAACGTAGAGGAAGGTTATGAGAGGAACAGAAAAATTGAAAAGGTCCTTTTAAATAGGGTGGACTTGACACATTAAATAGGAACAACGCAGTAAAGAGAAGAAAGAATATGAGTATTCCGGCGAAGACGGATTGGTAACCATTTGAGCTTAATGCGATATTCGGATACATGATCATATTTACGCAGTCCAAATATATTATTTAATATAAAAGTATTCATCACCCATTAAATCACCAGTTACCCTGCTAAATTAACATATTTAAATATACACATTCATACATATACACATACATACATACATACATGTACATAACTACTCATATATATATAAATAAATAAATAAATAATGTGTATTTCCAGTGTGGGAGTATATATGTTTATTGTATTTGTTGTGCCAAAAAAGAAGAATTTTAATTTATTTTTAAAACTTTTTAATGTCTTCAATGACCGAATTGGCGGTGGAAGGTCATTCCAACAGTGTGTTGCGGCAAATTTAAAGCTGCCTCGAAATGCTGCGGTGCGGTGTAGGGAACATACAAGTGAATTATGGGAGGAAGCTCTGGTGTTATATTTATTTTCTTCTCGTGCCCACTTCAGCTTTTGAATTAAATATTCCGGCCTCTGTTTTACTATGATCGTGTATAACAGAGTTGCTAGATGTAATTTTCTCCGAGCATTCATTTTAAGAAGATTCGCATTATTCAGATATGGTGTTACGTGACTCCGAGGAAGCATACTAAAACAAAAACGGGCGCAAGCATTTTGCACACGTTGGATCAGCCTCTCACTTCTTCTTAATAAACGAGGTCCATAAGCTGTGTCTGCATAATTTAATTTGGACAGTATTAGCGATTCACATAGTCTAATACGTAAATCTACACTGAGATAATTTCTTATACAATAGAGTAATTTTAAACGATAAAAGCAACTTCGGACACCCTCGAGTACGTGACTTTCAAAGCGCAGGTTACTATCAAATATTACTCCTAAATTCCGCGTCTCCGAAACTCGTTCAATGGGTTCATTATTGATTTTGACTACCGGTTGAAGGCGTGATATTATTTTTCTATTTTTTTTGGTTCCTAAAATTAAAAATTTAGACTTAAGTGGGTTTAGAACTAAGGAATTGTTCTCACACCATGTTGAAATACGATTAAGATCTTCATTGATCAATTTCACTGATTGTTCACAATCTTGCGAGTAAAAAGATTTATAAATTTGCAAGGCATCTGCATATAAATGAAATTTAGATTCTTTTATACAGTTAATAATATCTGAGGTGTAAAGTATAAACAATATTGGGCCTAGTATTGATCCCTGTGGAATACCACGGGACACAGGAAATGTATCGGATTTGAGTCGTTCTCCATTGTATTTTGTAATACTGACATATTGTGATATACCAGTTAAGTAACTATGAAACCATTTAACTGTACGTGCGTTGAATCCATAAAAGGACAACTTAGATAGCAGAAGATTACAATTTATAGAATCGAAAGCGCGAAAAAAATCAAGTAGTGTAAGTATTGTTCCCATCCCTTTATCCTGAGATGTTAATATGTTATCTATTACATCAATTATTGCAGTTGTTGTGCTATGATCCTTACGAAAGCCTGACTGAGCCGTAGGTAGTATTTTATGTAACTCTAAGTATTTTGTTACTTGTGCACAAACCACTTTTTCTAGGACTTTCGATAGACATGACAATATACTTATTAGCCTTAAGTCTCTTAAACAGGTAGGGTATTTTGTTTTCGGTATTGGTTTAATCACAGCTATTTTCCAACGATCTGGAAACGTTGAAATAGTAATCGATTTATTTACAACAGCTGTAATAACTTTCAATGTGCGAGGTAGAGTCAAAAGTAACATGTCAAGACTTGTCTGATCATCTCCTTTGGCGTTCGATTTCAAGCTTTCTATTATTTTAGCTATGGAATCCTCGTTCGTACTAGTTAGCTCGAAAACACCTGATTCACTATCAATGTAGAATGTAGAAAAACTAGTTTTTTTACATTGATCCGTCCTGTGTGATTGAATCGAACCGAGGACCTTAGATAATAGTAAAAATCTTTACGCAATTCCCAATACAGGGGTAGACAGAGATCTAGTCTAGACAATTAAATCCCTTTGACCCACCTTCCACCGAAGATATTTTCGGGACAACGTGATAGGTGGTGAGCCTGTCGCCGTCTTTTTGTCCAAGCCAACGATATGAATCGTACATAGGTTTTGAAAAAACCCATTGGTATGAGCCTGCCACTTGGGGATCGAACTCGGGTCTCTCGACTCGAAATTCCGACCACCCATCCACTCGGCTATCGTGACTAGATAACAGTGGCACCTTGAAAACATGGAGGGCGAAACATTTCCATGGAGGGCGTCGATAATAGAATACCATAAGCTGTTCCTATTAAGAAATAAGAATATGCCATTCCCTTCTTCTTCAGGCATCGTAAGGAGAACTGATAGTGAGATAACCTCTCGAAAAATACCGAAATTCATCAGACGGGCGCTGCTGGCCATTACCGGTCTGTTTAAATTTGTTAAAAATTACATGGATTCCTTACATGGGATGGTAGACAGAAGTCTAGACAATTAAATTCTTTCGTTCCACCTTCCACAGAAGATATTTATGAGACATCGTGACAGTTGTTGTACCGTCGCCGTAGTTATGTCCAAGATATAAATCGTACATAAGTGTTGAAAAGCCCTTTATTACGAGCCTTGGGGATAGTACTCTGGTTGAACCTTGTCTCGAATTCCTATCACCCAACCATTCGGCTTGCGTGACTTTTCATTTTGGTCTGGAATATTTTCAACATTCATCACATAGCAATTTTCAAAACTCACTGCAGGACAGACGCTTTTCTCCAAGGAGGGTTTGCCATAATCGCCACCCTTGGCAAACGAGCTGTCGCAGTACCAGACACTTCAATAGACCTTGTTGCTCGTCACTGGTGTTTACGTTTACGTTTATTTTGATTCAGTATTTTTTATATGGTAACCCCGGGACTTTATTCCCGGTAGTCGCACTCCTGTTCATACAAAGACACACACACACACACCAGAAAAGTGTAAAGACTCTAGTTAAGGAAGAGAGGGACTCCTGACACAGGTATTCTTTATATAAAAATAAAATTAAATATCTTCACGCAATTCCCAATACAGGGGTAGACAGAGATCTAGTCTAGACAATTAAATTCTTTCGTTCCACCTTCCACCGAAGATATTTTCGGGACAACGTGACAGGTGGTGAGCCTGTCGCCGTCTTTTTGTCCAAGCCAACGATATGAATCGTACATAGGTTTTGAAAAAACCCATTGGTACGAGCCTGCCACCTGGGGTATCGAACTCGGGTCTCTCGACTCGAAATTCCGACCACCCATCCACTCGGCTATCGTGACTAGATAACAGTGGCACCTTGAAAACCATTTCCATGGAGGGCGTCGATAATAGAATACCATAAGCTGTTCCTATTAAGAAATAAGAATATGCCATTCCCTTTCTTCTTATGGGCATCGTAAGGGAGAACTGATAGTGAGATAACCCTCTCGAAAAATACCGAAATTCATCAGACGGGCGCTGCTGGCCATTACCGGTCTGTTTAAATTTGTTAAAAAAAATTACATGGATTCCCAATACATGGACAGACAGAAGTCTAGACAATTAAATTCTTTCGTTCCACCTTCCACAGAAGATATTTTCGGGACAACGTGATAGGTGGTGAGCCTGTCGCCGTCTTTTGTCCAAGCCAACGATATGAATCGTACATAGGTTTTGAAAAACCCATTGGTACGAGCCTTGGGGATAGTACTCTGGTTGAACCTTGTCTCAATTCCTATCACCCAACCATTCGGCTTGCGTGACTTTTCATTTGGTCTGGAATATTTTCAACATTCATCACATAGCAATTTTCAAAACTCCACTGCAGGACAGACGCTTTTCCTCCAAGGAGGGTTTGCCATAATCGCCACCCTTGGCAAACGAGCTGTCGCAGTACCAGACACTTCAATAGACCTTGTTGCTCGTCACTGGTGTTTACGTTTACGTTTATTTTGATTCAGTATTTTTTATATGGTAACCCCGGGACTTTATTCCCGGTAGTCGAACCCTGTTCATACAAAGACACACACACACACCAGAAAAGTGTAAAGACTCTAGTTAAGGAAGAGAGGGACTCCTGACACAGGTATTCTTTATATAAAAATAAAATTAAATATCTTCACGCAATTCCCAATACAGGGGTAGACAGAGATCTAGTCTAGACAATTAAATTCTTTCGTTCCACCTTCCACAGAAGATATTTTCGGGACAACGTGATAGGTGGTGAGCCTGTCGCCGTCTTTTTGTCCAAGCCAACGATATGAATCGTACATAGGTTTTGAAAAAACCCATTGGTATGAGCCTGCCACTTGGGGATCGAACTCGGGTCTCTCGACTCGAAATTCCGACCACCCATCCACTCGGCTATCGTGACTAGATAACAGTGGCACCTTGAAAACCATTTCCATGGAGGGCGTCGATAATAGAATACCATAAGCTGTTCCTATTAAGAAATAAGAATATGCCATTCCCTTTCTTCTTATGGGCATCGTAAGGGAGAACTGATAGTGAGATAACCCTCTCGAAAAATACCGAAATTCATCAGACGGGCGCTGCTGGCCATTACCGGTCTGTTTAAATTTGTTAAAAAAAATTACATGGATTCCCAATACATGGACAGACAGAGGTCTAGACAGTTAAATTCTTTCGTTCCACCTTCCACAGAAGATATTTATGAGACATCGTGACAGTTGTTGTACCCGTCGCCGTAGTTATGTCCAAGATATAAATCGTACATAAGTGTTGAAAAAGCCCTTTTTTACGAGCCTTGGGGATAGTACTCTGGTTGAACCTTGTCTCGAATTCCTATCACCCAACCATTCGGCTTGCGTGACTTTTCATTTTGGTCTGGAATATTTTCAACATTCATCACATAGCAATTTTCAAAACTCCACTGCAGGACAGACGCTTTTCCTCCAAGGGAGGGTTTGCCATAATCGCCACCCTTGGCAAACGAGCTGTCGCAGTACCAGACACTTCAATAGACCTTGTTGCTCGTCACTGGTGTTTACGTTTACGTTTATTTTGATTCAGTATTTTTTTATATGGTAACCCCGGGACTTTATTCCCGGTAGTCGAACTCCTGTTCATACAAAGACACACACACACACACCAGAAAAGTGTAAAGACTCTAGTTAAGGAAGAGAGGGGACTCCTGACACAGGTATTCTTTATATAAAAATAAAATTAAATATCTTCACGCAATTCCCAATACAGGTGTAGACAGAGGTCTAGTCTAGACATTTAAGTCCCTTCGACCCACCTTCCACCGAAGATATTTTCGGGACAACGTGACAGGTGGTGAGCCCGTCGCCCTCTTTATGTCCGAGCCAACGATATAATTTGTACATAGGTTTTTGAAAAAACCCATTGGTACGAGCCTTGGGGATCGAAATCGGCGCTCTTGACTCGGATTCCGATCACCCAACTATTGTCACTAAGGAAAATCTCATTATTTTTTTTAAGAATTATTCTCAGATAATTAGCGACTACTTCAAATAAGTCGACGTTCATCATAAAGGAAATACCCTAACTACGAGACGATCGCGATTTATCCGTAAAATAAATAATAGTTTGAAAAAACTAAAAAACACGCTTTTAAAAAAATATTTTATTTAAAAAAAGCGAGGGGTGCCTTTTAAGGTATTATCAAAATGATAATCACTCTACTCATATCTCTTAATAAAATATTTATAACTATTGACACCATGCACCCCACCCTTTTTTCAAAAGGAAATATTTTATTCATACTATTAATTTATATTTAACGCTATTCTTAATTTAAATTTACTAAAATTAATTTTCTATTTATTACTTCGGTTTTCTATAAAAAGCGTGTCTTTTAGTTTTTTTAAACTATTATTTATTTTCTACTTTTTAGTTTTTTTTTTATCAAATTAGTGTATTGTCATCGGTCCTCGATAAATCTACAAAGTTTGATCGAAATCTGGCCGTTTAAAGTGGGTCAAAATCGAGCCCAAAGAAGTCGGTTACAAACATACTAACAGCTTTTATTAGCTTCACCTGTAGCTAATAAAAGCGTGTTAAAAATAAACACACCACCAACAACTCCACAGAATGTAGATCTAGTGACGTTTTCACAAAACTCAACGTTCGACGAATCCACCGAATGGGTTTGTGTCCATCAGTTTTTAGAGCGCGACGATTTAGAACCCTGTATAGGAAGGCAGGGAAATTAATCACTCCGCAGTACAGGTAGGTAGGTCAATGTGAGCCAGTGAAAAATACTGAGTAATCAAAGGATATTCGTCACTATACGGGGCGCCATCTACACTACGCTCGGTGTATAATCGTAAAATTGCTGTCAAAGATCATGTGAGATCATTTTTATGTAGAATGGTTGTTCTTTGAGAGCAGAACAATGTATTACGTTGTCCTTATCTATGTGATTAGTTTTATTACGTTTTATTTATCATTATAATACGCTAATCAAAGCAATTGCAACCTTCCAGCTTTTGCAAGCGCATTTTTCTAGAGGTTTAGTTTTATATGTATAATATAGATACAAAAATATGTCTTTAAAAATTCAAGAATTAAAAATTTCTTAATTGTCTTCAAAAATATATAACAAATTCACGATAGTGATTGTACGGTCGGAATTCGAGTCAAGAGACCCGAGTCGATCCCCAGCGGGCAGACTCATAACAACGGGTTTTTTCAAAAACTTTTAAGACAACATCGTTGGCTGGGACATTAATGCGGTCATCACCTGTCACGTTGTCCCGAAAATATCTTCGGTAGAAGATGGGTCGAAGGGACTTAATTGTCTAGACTAGACCTCTGTCTACCCATGTATTGGGAATTGAGTGAAGGTATTTATTTATTTACATCCACATTATGTTTAATCTTTGCCGCACAGTCGTCAGCCGCGTTACGTCCACAAAGTGATGACGTCATAATTCTGAAATACCCTCACTTCTCTTATTCATGGCGGACACTCGGAAATTTTACGGCCGTAACAGGCATAAATGGGGCAGTGCTTATCGATGTTCTCTTTTTTTATAGATAACTGCCTTTATACCCCAACAACTCTTTTTAAATGCAAATAGAGCCGCCTTCAGAAATTAAAAGAAGCAGAAAATAAACTTGGTTCTGGTGAAGAATCAGATATATATTAAAGCGATACCCGATTAGAAATATAAAATTTGTCAAGTTTTTGGTGGTATCCACCAAAAGGCAGATTCATTTTCTTAAGTATGTTAGAATGAAATAGAAATTAATACCACACCAAGCGAGCTTGAAGCTACACTTTGTGCACGCTCCATGACCTTTTAAAACCTCTTAGTGGAGAGAAGATCTACCAAGGGGTGGCGTTGTGGTAGGGCTTAATAGTTGCGACTTGGACACTCAAGGTAAAAAGAGGAACTCATACGACCTGTTAATTATAACAGCTCGTATGAGTTCCTCGTATAATTCACGCCATTCACAATACAGGGGTAGACGGAGGTCTAGTCTAAACAATTAAGTCCTTTCGACCCATCTTCCACCGAAGATATTTTAGGACTACGAGACAGGTGGGGAGCCCGTCGCCGTCTTTATGTCCAAGCCAGCTTTTGAAAAAAAAAACCCATTGGTACGAGCCTGTCACCTGGGGATCGAACTTTAGTCTCACGACTCGAATTCCGATAACACAACCACTCGGCTATCGTGACTTCTATATACCTGTTATTATTTCCTGTATATTACTACATACTTTTGTATATTTATTTTTATTTATTTATAGTGTGGCATGTGTGGGGCATATCACATAAGCCATAAATAATATATAGTCCATAAATTGCATAATTTTTTTTTTTAACAAATATTTATTCAATGACACGCTGCTGAGTTATATTGCTGCTGAGGCAATGTAAAACGCAAAGAGAAAACTCCCTGTGTCCCAGTTTTGCATTAGTACTGTTTTCTTTCCCTCCGCATCAAATCTGAATTCGGTCTTTTTTTTTTTTTAGTTTATTATGGTACATAAAACAGTTTACAATCGTGATTGAGACTTTACTTACTTATTTACTATTGTAAAAACTAGATTATAAACCAACGTATATGTACACAGCATGGTTTACAAGCGCGATAACATATATTAACTATTTATTATACATAGAGAAAAACTTATAATTACAACTGCGCACACACTTACAAGTATATATAAAAAAATACATACACACATACAGACACATTTTCATATTGTACACATACAATTACCAATAGTGAGTTACTGTAATAATTTGATAGTCGACTTCTTAAATTTTTCATAACGAGTATTGAAAGAGATGTATTGGTGTTGTGATTTTTTTGCATTTCTACATTTTTGTGTAGTGGTCACCCACTCTCTGATTGACACCGGCGAGGGCTGAACCATTAATGTGGAGGAGGCTGCTGAATTTATGGTTCACCGCTCTACCTGCCGTTCTCGGTTGAAATGTGGTTGATACTTTGTAGACAGACTGATACAATTTTTTTTAAATACTTGCTACTTGCAATGCCAAAACATTACTAGTTAACCATTCCAACTACGCTGCAATGGCGCGTTAATCAGCTTAATCTGGAGTGGAATAGCAACAGTCGAATGATGGTCATAAACCTGCGACGTGGTTTCGCATCCGGACTCTAAACCATTATTATTATTATTGGAGCTTATTATTATAAAGTACTTATGCATATTGCCTTGTAGATTCCCAATGCTGCAGTAATCCCGTGGGATGCTTAGAAAAAAGACATGAACAAGACAGTATCTGTTTCGAGGGTTTTCTTCCGTACAGCGTCTACTAAGGTGGCCAGCGTTGGTAAGGCCGTGGCTGTGTCAAACATGCCACTTTCAGCGAAGTTGAATAAAAAAAAAAAAATATATCTTCACGCAATTCCCAATACAGGGGTTGACAGAGGTCAAGTCTAGACAATTAAGTCCTTTTGACCCACCTTCCACCGAAGATATTTTCGGGACAACGTGACAGGTGGTGAGCCCGTCGCCGCCTTTATGTCCAAGCCAACGATGAAATTCGTACATAAGTTTTTGAAAAACTCATTGGTACTGCCACCTGGGGATCGAACTCGGGTCTCTCGACTCGAAATTCCAACCACCCAACAACTCGGCCAACGTGGCTATAAGTTTCGTGGCATTCAGCGAAGTTGGAATACCTTATTATACCTGTATTATGAGGTCATCAATCCTCAACCCTTTGTGCGCAGAAATACAAACGGTATTTCCCAACCTATGAAGAAAACACAACACATACTAGTGCATACGTGGTAGAAGTGTAACCTTCTGATATTTCTTCACGTCATTACCAATACAGAGGAAGACAGAGGTTTAGAAAATTAGGCCCTTTCAACCCACCTTCCACCGAAGATATTTTTGGGACGACATGACAGGTGGTGAGCCCGTCGTTTTTTCCAAGCCAACGACATAAGTACATAAGTACATTTTGAAAAGACCATTGGTACGTGCCTTTCTCCTGGGGATCGAACTCGGGTCTCTTAACTCGAATTCCGATCAACCAACCACTCGGTTATCGTGACTGTTACCGTATTGTTACCTTATGAATACCTGTTGTAACCTTCAGAATAATAATTTTCAAAGCTATCTCCTTTAGATATGTGTTGTTCCCTTTTCAGTGTCACATATTCGTTTCATTGTGATGCAAATCACATCGGCGATATAAAATATTTCATTTCAAAATTGTAAAACGGGCGAATACTGACGCCGTTTACATTTATAATTTGTAAATAAAAAATATGAATATGAAAATCAAGCAAAATTAACCACGAAAAAATAGCTACAGCGAAATATTAATAAAAGCATCGCTGAATACTTTAATTTCAGTAGCGGATATAGAACATCACTAGCGCTGAATTTACGGCGTCGACGGGCGCATCGCCGTCTCAACTCTGTGAAATATTAACTGAAACGTACCGGATTTAGTGCCGGGCTTCATGTCGGTACGCTGGAGTTATTATTGACTGTTTAGCTCGAACTGATGCATATTTAACGTAATGTAATCCCGACGGATTCACTCGCCATTTCTTTCGGTTATGTTTGATACGCTTAAACATTTTGATGCGCAAAAACGAAAATTATTTCGAAGACCTCTGTGGACTAGTGACGACGCTGGTTTCTATGGTGTCGCCAGCTCTGAGGATCCGGGTTTGATTCCTGAACGGGTCAATGTAGAAAACGATTTTGCATTATATCTGGTCCGAGTATTCGTGGTCATTTCGTTGTTTCCGATTCCATAAAACAAGTTCTTTAGCTACTTACTTAAGGATAAAAGCAAGTGATGTTGTCCGCATCTATGTTTGTATTTATTTATTATTGTTTATTTATTTAGGGTAGTTGGAAGTGGAGTGAAAGGACGTGTGGGTAATGAAACCGGAGTTTGGTAAATAGGAAAAATTGATTTGAAGTTAATTGGAAAAAAAAAATAATTGGATATGAGTACTTGCCGCGTAATCTTGACCTTCCTCTCTTCGAGCAATTTACTTACATGGTCTTCGTAAGTTAGTCTCGGCCTACCTCGACACCTAATAATAATGATAATTTTCGCGCTATATATTTTCTTCAATAGGTTTTTCAATAACTTATGTACGAATTATATCGTAGGCTTGGACATAAAGACGGCGACGGGCTCACCACCTGTGACGTTGTCCCGATAATATCTTCGGTGGAAGGAGGGTCAAAGGGACTTAATTGTCTAGACCAGACCTCTGTCTATCCCTGTATTGGGAATTTCGTGAAGATTTTTTCAACTTTTGGTCTTTACTCATTCGCTTAACGTGCCCAAACCATCGAAGCACGCCCTTATCAATTTTAGTGATAAGGCCATGTTTCAAACCGGTTTTACTGCGAATGTCTTCGTTTCGTTTTCGGACGGACACGGTAACGCCGTTAATTGTACGAAGAGATCGCATCTCCACTGAGAGAAACCCTTGAAAATACTGTGTGATGCTGGATAGTGACGGACAGTGGTGTCTGGTACTGTAATCTAGGTAATGTAATGTGTTTGGTGCTGTAATCGCCAATCGGCTTATGAAGCGAGGCGGTTTTAACAAATTTTCCTCTACGGGAGAAGTGTGTGTTATTTCTTTTAGCAAATATTATGAACTTGTATGCGTCATTCTCATTGCAAATACTAGATTAATAATGAAATGAAATATCTTTAAATTTTCATATCATATGTCTGTGAAATATTTGCAATATTGCTAATAATTTTATTAAAAAAAATATCCGATTTTTGGGAAAGGTCTATTTTCAGCAGATAGGTATAAAACATCTCACTTTCTTCTAATGAGTGCCGAAATAGGCAAAACAGTCAATGTCTTTCATTGACGTAGACTTTTCTTGTGCCTAAAATTAAATTGAAAGCCTGTAGAGTCTTTGGTCCAAGGTGACTTGAATCATTAGAAAACGTTAATTTCTTTTGCCCTTGGCGTTGGATAAATACATCTAATTGAACCTCTAGCTATTGAAGGCAAAGCAATGTTGCATTAATATAATATAAAACATGGCGCGGACTCATTGGGAACGGAACCTCGTTTTACTACACAAAAGCTCTTACCTATTCACTTTAAAACGTAAAAGCGCTTGCAGAGTACTGAATGACGAGAGAATACATTAATTATTAATATAGTCTCTCAGTATAATAGAGATATCATTCCATTAGTAATTTGCAGCTTCTTAAGATGCCGCAATGGCTAATTGTTGGTTTTAATCTACGTAATTTAGAAGCGAAAATGTTTTAAAATATTCATAATGTATATTTGTTAAATATTTGAAGTTATTATTGAGGTAAATGTTATTAAAAATAAATGTTAGATTTTTTAGAGAATCCTATGTTCAATAGGCTAGGTCAGTAGGCTGTAATGATAGAGAAAGAGAGAGAGAGAGAAAGAAAGATAGAGAGATTATAACATAATAGATTAACAGAAATGACATTTTCTTTTCTTATAATATTGTATTAGTATAACTTAAAACCGATGTTAAAGTTACCCGACCGATGGCGGAGTAACCAGATCGAAAAATCCAAGACAAAAATGAAACTGGCCGGTGATCTGCGACAGAATATTTGGTGCCACATATGTGGTACTCTGTATCACCAACCCCATCGCTAATCGTGGTAATAATTACCACGATTAGCGATAGCAAGCCTTCTAACGTGGCCTATGCCCAGATAATATACAAAAATATAAAAAATTAAAATAATATCTTTTAGCCATTCCCATTCCAAGGGTAGACAAATATCTAGACAATTAAGTCGTTTCGACTCATCTACCACCGAACATATTATAGCGTGATATATAAAACGTGACAGTTGGTGAGCCCGTCGCCGTCTTTATGTAAAGTCCAAGCCAACGATATAATTCTGTTAATGTATTTTATGTAATTAAAATTATGTAATTAAAAACATTGCCTTGGATATAAAGACGACGACACGCTCACCACCTGTTACGTTGTCACAAAATAACCTCTTGTGAAATTTTATTTTTTATATATTACATATACATATATATAGATACATATGCAAATAGGGACAACATCACATACATTGCTCTGATCCCAATGTCAGTCAAGATGCTAAAGCATTTGAGGTATAGGAATTGGAAACAATGAAGGCACCACAAACACCCAGACCCGAAAAAATGTGGAAAAAGTGGTTTTTCTACATTGACCCGACCGGGAATCGAACCCGAGACCTCGAGATGGCGACACCTTGAAAACCAGTGTTTACGCCGCTCGTTCACGGAAGTCGTCAAATATAGTCCGTAAGTTATTCTTTTATGGTAGAGAATAAACTTTTTATATGGTTTGTGTTAGTCACGATAGCTGAGTGGTTGAGAGGTCGGAAAACAAGTCAACAGACCCGCGTTCGATCCGCTCCGACGAATGTATTCTGAAAAAGGTGGGTCAAAAGGACTTAATAGTCTAGACCTCTGTCTACCCTAGTATAAGGAATGGCGTGAAAACATTTCTTATTGTTGTTTATCGGTAATAGGCTCACCATCTGTCACGTTGTTGCAAATATACTTAGGTACGAAAGATGATTCAAAAGGGATTAATCGTCCTTTATTAAGTTGTTATTAAATAATTATATTACATTACATTACATTACATTCCGTATGCAAAAAGTGAAGAAGTGCACCACCCTCCCTCCCACAGATGCATGCACTAATGGGAGCAAGGGTGCTTCTTATCGAACCAGGTAACATATACCTTTTTATTTTTGCACGCAGAATGGTGCGTTGTAATTATTTAATATCAACTATATAATAACGAATTTATTTAACGCAAAATAACACATGAGTCTATAAACAGTCTACCCCAGTACTGGGAGTGTACGTATAATTATTTATTTGTCATTGCAATTTTTTTAAAACCTGCTGATTTTGTTGTAGGTTACTCAATCTACGGAGTCTAGTAAGCGGCATTACTAGCTTGTGTTTATTAATAATAACTAATGTTTGAATTATTTTTAAAAGTATTTATGTTTTTATTGACATTGAATATTATATATTTATTGAGAGGCCAATTAAAAAGTTTTTCATGTAATATGTTTAGTGATTTTATAAGATATAAAAGTATATATAATGTAAAGAAAAACTTCTCTTTAGCTTAAAAAGAGCTAAAAGTATTAACTTACATAAAATGTAAACAAATTTTGCTCATTGAAAATATTAAAACCATTTCTGATAATCTAAAGTTTTTCATTACTCTGTGCAAATTAATGCAAGAGCTCGTAGCGCGAAGGCTGGCGGCTTCCTTAGATCAGATTTTGCTTTCACACTAAAGATTTTGCAAGACGGAGGGCGTTTCTTAACACCCAAGACATACTCTAAATAAATTGCCAATCTTTAAATCTCGTTAGCATCAGTAAAACTTTTAACAATATTTTTTAATCGGAAAACTACTCGTAAACAATTTTAAAATTTAGATTTACATTAAACATTGGCGACTTCTGTAGTCGAATGGCATATCCACCTGTTTTCAAGGTGTCGCTAACTCTGCTCCCGGATTAAATTCCCGGGACCTCATTTTAATTTTTCTTTTTTGTCTCGAATACAACACGGTGTTTGCAATACGCAAATACACTGTACTTTACCATTACTGTACTATATTTTGATACTGTTTGATACTTTAATTGTCTCTTATTTTAGCCACACACAGCATCGCGTAGCTGTAGCGACGATCACAAATACACATAGTTGTGAAAAGTGTAGCAACCTGCTACGTGGCCCTATCACACACAGGGCCTACTTTACTTTTTATAAATCCTTTTATAAATTATAAACCCTTAATTTAATTAATATTTTGTCAATGTTATATTAATAAATATGTTCTGGTCATTTCAATACAGAGGTAGACAAAGGTCTAGACAGTTAAGATGTTTCGGCCTATCCTTCACCGAAGACATTTTTTATGTTAATTTTAATTAGGTTATATTGTCTGTTGTGCTGAAAATAAAGATTTATAAATTTTACGTCATAATAATAAAATAATCAGACCGAGAATGGGCAGAAGCGTCTGAGGTGCGAGTGGTATGGTACTGCGTTCGCCAATCCGCCTGCAAAGCGTGGCCATTATGGCAAATCCTCCCTATGGGAGAGGCCTATGTCCTGCAGTGACCTTTACCAGGCCGTTATGTATGTATGTACGTAAGTTTAAAGTGTGCAAGTGCTGTGGCGTAGTAGAACTCAAATGCGTTTTTTTCTGTTTGAAAGCTGATGATTTCGAAAAATGTGATCGGAATTCGAATCAAGAGACCTGAGTTTGATCCCTAGGTGGCAGGCTGATATCAATGGTTTTTTTTTCAAAACTTATGAATGATTTATATGGTTGTCTTGGACACGAAGACGGCAACGGATTCACCACCTGTCACGTCCTCCCAAAAAATGTCTTTCGGTGAAAGGTGTGTCGAAATGACTTAATTGGAATTGTAAAAACATGGGGAGTTATAGTAATGATTAATAAATTAATACGTTCGTGCAATAATCTTTTTTTCAAATGACTAATTTGTTGTTATATTATTACTAAATCATCGAATTTGTGGCAGCTCAACCACGCCCAAGTGACTTCGCAACAAAGTAACGTCACACGTCAGCGGCAAGCTGGGCTCAATCTGCCAGACGTCGTGGCGTAGTGATAAATAGCCTAACTTACTGCCAGCGCTATAACTTATAAACTTGTCAACTTATACAACTAGCATACGATGACATAGCGAGAATATTGAAATTATTTGTTATTTTAATGGAAAAAGAATGTAATAATATAAAGGAGGAAAGAAAATGTAATAAGAAATAAAAGAGATAATCGAGATCGGCAGAGACAAACTTTCGGAGACTATGCGAGCAAATTTGCTCACATGTATGTATGTGCTTGAAAAAGATTACTTGAAGAGTACTTGAATATCTGTATATGAATCTGTATACGAAGAAAATTATAAATTTTGAAAGAAGCGAAAGAGGTATCTCTTGCGATTTGTTCTCTGTGGCTACCCCGACAGGGACTATGGGCGAAAATATTATGAGTTAAAAAAAAAAAGGAAAGGCAAAGTATTTTGATATTCAAAATACTTTGCCTTTCCTTTTTTTACAAAAGGCTTATACTATGACATACCATCTATTTCTTCAAGTATGTGTCGACCGATTGCGGAATAACCATATCGAAAATTCTCAGAACAAAATTCAACTGACCAGTGATGCCAATCGTGGTATGTCCAACAATCCCGAATACCTTTATGATATGATTATGATGCTTTTATCTCTCTGACAAGAAATATATGTATTTTCACATTATTGTACTGATTGAATTCAACAATACTTCTCATAGGAATCTCTTAGAACACTATCATCTAAAAGTGTAAACTTCTATTTTCAATTAAATCAAATCGTATTATAATCTTAAACTTATCAAGCGTAAAATTGACTTTTCAAAAGTCCTTATTTTTAAAAGCACCACCGTTTCGTAATAAACTTCCCATGACGGGGAAGTAATCGACAAAAGAAACAGCGCTGGTGTGGTCCTTTTCTAAATAATATTCTACAACAATCATATTGTACAACCCACTTTGAAGTAAAGTGGCAGTCTGTTAATGCCCACAGCTGGGCAAAGGCCTGCATGGAAATATTTAAGAGAGATTAAAGCAGGTTAACGTACGCGATGCTGCTACAGATGCCTTTTCGAACTCGAACTTTCTGGAAACAATATTTTTTTTATTATTATTTCTGAGACTATTCTAGGTAGGCTTTTTCCTTTTCCACTGACCTCTTGGTAAATATAGCACTTAAAATTGCCTTTAAAATGTAGATTCGAGGGACTCAACTTTGATCCACAGAGTAAGTAACTTGTTCATGGGGCAGGATATACGCTTCTACAACGATTTACAACTGCCAACAGATAACAACTGCCTGTAAACAGTTTTAAGAAATTTATTAAAGAAAAACTTTACAGGAAGGGTTATCATAATTTAAATGAATATATTAATGACAATAAACTATGGAAATAAGGTGATTGCTTCCAAGCTATTTCTAGAAAAAAATCCACATTTTGTTTTCGTATAATTTTTTCGGTAGTAATTAAAACAATGACTATCAATAAACGAATGAACTCTTATTTGGATGAATTATTGATTTGATTTGATTCCCAGGTCTATAACCTGAGTCACTCGCGTTTAAAGCAGGCGCCCTAACCACTAGGCTACCATGTTTTCTATTTTGGAGATAGAAAAGAATAGTTCCACAGTATAATTTTCACTTACACCCCTTTCAAAAACAAATTCCAGTTAACTTAAACTACTGAAATAACTCAATAATAACACACCAGTTATCAGCTTACGTCCGCTCGCAATCAGTTTCAATGTTAATTAAGCCAATAAGCCTTCGTCCTAAGACCAACTCAATTGTCAATTGGCACAAATACGCGTTGATTGTAAAGGCTCCTGGTGACTGGCTTCACCTACCCTATTGTAGCTCCTACGCTTAATAAAAACAGAATTATTATTATTAATAATTAATTTTGTTGGTCCTGTAGCATAATTGGTAGAGGCCATTCATTCGAAGCTAAAGGTTTCGGGTTCAAATATCGCAAGGCAAAAACATTGTAATGTAAAGGTAAAATAAACAAACAAATATCTACACGCCATTCCCAATACAGGGGTAGACAGAGGTCTCTCGTTCCCGCGAAGATCTTTTTGGGATAACTAATGGGTGGTGAGCCTGTCGTCTTTATGTTCAAGCCATCGACATAAATCGTACGGAGGTTTTGAAAAAACCCATTGGTACAAGCCTGCCACCTGGTTATCGAACTCGGGTCTCTTGACTCGAATTCCGATCACGCAAACTATCGGCTATCGTGACTTTGTACTGATTCTGTTTATAAAGATGGAATCAGTATTCACAATAAATATATACGAACTAGGCTACCGTACTGTCGGTCCGGTAGTTCGTCATGACCCGGTCTTCGAAGCTAAGGGTTGCGAGATCGAATCTCGCTGGCACAAACGTTCGTGTTCTGAAAATAAATGTATATACTCGATTCATGGATCGTCATACGTCTAAGCATGTACATATATGTAAATGTATTTGTATGTAGACGCTTGTGTATATACGCTGCCCGTTACCAGTCTGCATTATATTGATCTGGTATATTTGATGATACAGTTTTTACATACGATCTTACTCAAATCACTTGTATTCAAGGCATTCGGATGTTTTAGGTCAATGAAGTGTAGAAACCACATAACGATCGATATAAAAGATGAAATAATTTAAATAAATAAAAAATACACGTGCTCGATTTGAACTTGCATCCTCCGCCTAACCAATTCAAATTCCGCTAATTTCAGTTAATTTTTAATAACTTAAAGAAAGAATATTTATGGTTATTTTATTTCCAAGCATATGAACCATGCTGTTTTTTATCTTCACGTATTTCTCAACATCGAGGTAGCCAGAGATCTAAACAATTTAGTCCAGCGACATCTATTAAAAGATTTATAGAAGTTAGCAGCAAGAATTTATTTCTGCAATAAAGTTGGAACAAATAGAAAAGTTCTCACCGTAGTGCTCCCGACGCTCTGAGATATTGATAATTTCTTTCAACGAAGCAATTACATTTAGATTTAGGTGCGAGAGATGCACCACATGGCGGTGGTTCGATTGAATGTGGAGGAAATTTGTGCATATAATATATTATAAATCGATAGTTCAATATCGACGACCTGGTCGAGCGGCGTACACACCGGTTTTCACGCCAGTTTTGAGGTCCGGGTTCGATTCCCGGACAGGTGAATATAAAAAACAAATTTATCTGCGTTGTCTTGAGTCTAGGTGTTTGGGTATTTTCTTTGTTTCCGATGCCATAAAACGAAGATCTTAAACTTAGTTGGGATCAGATCAGCAGATCTATGTGTGTATTTACTGCCTCTACTACTCTTCATTAAATGCTATTTTTCTGAAGTGGTATTTGAAGTAAAAAGCTTCAATATATATAATTATAAAGTATAATTATTTGGCACTTCATAATAAAAGTACTTAAGTATTCTTTTACTTTGTATTTAGAAAGAAAGAAAGAGACATTTTATTTGGCACATGCAGCACACTCAAGCGGATTACATAAAACACATTAACATTTAAGTACACATAGAAAACAAAAAAAAATACTAAAAAATTATACATAGAAATCATGAAACATTCACTCCTTGTTTATTGGTATGGTACAATTAAATAAAAAAAAAACAAGTAACAAACAAGCAATCAATAATATAAAAAATAATGATAAAGAACTACAGAATAAGGAGTAATTCATAAGGTGTATTACACAGATAATCCACCCGTCAATGATGCTATGCTCCAAAAATGAAAGGATATGTTGCAATGTATCAGAAGTAAAACACCCCAACCCTGATTTTCAGTGGCACCCTTGAACATTTAAAATACTCGAAATTAACCGATTCAATCGAAATCCTGGAAATTCCTAGTCGATTTGCTCTAATTAGGAATTAAAAAACACTGTAATCACCATAGACGAGTGTCTGGCTGGTAGCAGGCTCGTACCAATGAGTTTTTAAAAAAAATTAAGTACGATTTATATCGTTAAATTGGACATAAAGACAGCGCTCATCGCCTGTCCCTTTGTCTCATTTTTTTTTTTTGAAAAACCCTCTATTACATGACAGTCAACATATTAGGCTATATTTTTTATGAGAAACATACATATTCTTTTTAAAATTATTCGATACACGACCATTGTGTAATGCGACGATTCATGGTTGACTCTCTATAATCGGAATATGCAATCTACGTTACATCAGCTACGTCGCAATCAGCGCCGCAGCTCATTATGTCGATCGTAGCTTGTGCAGCGGCAGCCCCATTGGCAGACAGTTATTGACAATGACGTCATAAATCTTTTCAATCTCTGATAGACTTATGATGTCTGTGGTCTGTAAACCACTCCATTATAAAGGAAATCATACATGTTTCAAATTAGATCCTTTGACTCACATTCCACTGAATTTTTTTCGGAATAACGTAATTGGTGATGAATCGACTTATACTTACATTACAATACAAGAAATCAAGGCAATTAATATTATGTCATTGTGATTAAGTCCTTTCGACTTATCTTCCACCGCCTTAAAAATGTCTTATCTTTTGGGGCAACGAGACAGGTGGTGAGCCCGTCGCCGTCTTTATGTCCAAGCCAACGATATAATTCGTACATAAGTTCTTTTTAAAAACCCATTAGTACGAGCCTGCCACCTGGGGATCGAAGTCGGGTCTCATGACTCGAAATTCCGACCACCGAACCACTTGGCTATCATGACTATAAGAGCTCATACGACGTCATTGTTGTCATTGACATTTATTTATCACGTCATTGTCAATAAGAGTCTGCCTATAGGACTGCCTCTGCACAAGCTTTAATTGACAAATATGGTAAATAATCAGTACATAATATACTAAAATATAATTAAAATTTTGACAACCTCCGTAGGCGAGTGGCGATACTTTGATGCGGAAACTTACGTACGATTTATATCGTTGGCTTGGATATGAAGTCGGCTACAGGCTCACCACCTGTCACTTTGTGTCAAAAAATTTCTTCGGTGAAAGATGTGTCGAAAGGACTTAATTGTCTACACCTCTGTCTACTCCTGTATTGGGAATGGCGTGAAGTTTTTTCCCCTAAGTGCTGCAGGTACCAGTAGCAATTGTTATTTTCAAGGCAAATTGATTTTTCTTTATAAGGTCGCCAGGCCAGTCGTCGGCCAGGTCGTACTGTACTCACGGGTAAAGTTGGAGCAAACCCACTAAGAAATTTGTATCGGCTATTGCATGTGCTTTGATTGTTTTTAGAAACGATTTAATTGTCTAGACCTCTGTCTACCCCAGTATTGAGAATGGAGTGAAGATTTTTCTTTAATTTCCGGTGATCTTTTTCGTATCGTACATTTTCCCGTGGCGTCTTTGTCAGCGCTGCGCACAACATATTATTTCGCGCTGCATCTGTATTGAACCACAATTGCGTCGTAGCTTGAGAAATTTCCGATACGAGTATATATCTAATACATCGAAGAAATAACAAGAACTGCATCAAGTATTTGCGGTATTTTTCTTTCAAAGGTTATTCTATAGAGAAATCGCAGGAATCATTATCGCCTGGAAATATCCGTGTTAAAGATGTTAGGCAATTTAAAGTAATTATAATCTTAATATATGTTATTTAAAAATAACGAAATATGTAATATATGTTTTTTCATTTTATATTTTCCCGTTCCCAATGCAGCCAGCGGTCTAGATAATTTAAACGTTTCGTTCCACATTTCTCCGGAGCTCATTTTGCGACTACGTGTGGTGTGAGCCCGTCGCCGTGATAATTTCAGTAAGTTTAATAATTAAATATTAAAATAAAAAGTTAATTATTACTATTTAAAAATAATAACACATTTAAGTCTTTAAAAATAACAACATTAAGCATGTCTGTCATGTCTTTCTGTGTCTTCAATTTTCCCAATGTTGGGGTGATGGTACATTCTTACGCTCTTACGTAACGCACCACCAGCAAATGTTGTAAATATCATTTATATGACGTATGTAATATGTATTATATGTTGTCTCCATTACATTTGACGACATTCTTGTTGTGCTTAGAGTGGCGCACACTACGGTCAGGTTGTCGCCAGCTCTGTGCACAGGGGTTAGATTTCTGGACAGGTCCATGTAGAAAATCACTTTTTCTCTCGATGTTTGTTAAACCTTCGTTATTTCCGATTCTATACCATAAGTGCTTTGCTTACTTACATTTGGATCCTATGTTGGGATACTAAATATCCGATGTTGTCCATACCTATGAATGTATTTATTTATTATATTTAAGATTATTTAATAGAAGCATTCTGTACAAAGCGACAGTGCTAAGTTTTCGTAAATAAAATACATCTGGAGTGGAACAAATCGACGTAATAATTCCATCAAAATTGGCTGGAATCGCTCGAATCTTGTAATAGTGTAAATCGCTTCGAATAGTGTAAATTTGTCAGATTGATAATTGAATTAATTTCTAAACGCTTCATTTTTTTGAATAAATTCTGTTTATTGTCACATCAGCAGAAGTCGACTTAAATGTGATGATATCAAATATCACATAGGGAAGTTCTTTTATACACAGTTATGTAGTTTCTCTACTTGCGTAGCCATTGCCTACTGCAGTTATGATAACCTGGCTGAAATAAATGTTCGCGGTTCCTCAGAATCCTATAGATGTTTTAACAATTTGTGTCGCATGGACACTGAGCGGGATTCGTAAAATATAAATGCAGTTGTGGGAGCTATCGTTCAGTTCGCAAGAAACTGTGAACAGAATGACAAAAATACGGTAAATAAATTTTTACTGAATTATTTGAATTATGTAGGTTATGTTAAACTTTTTATTATTAAATTATAGCGGGATTTGAACCCGCTACTTGACTAAATTCAACAACTGTGCATTGTGTACCGTGCACTGTGCAAAAGGGTATTGTAAAACTATGTAAAACTTACTATACCGAATACTTGAATTCATTAAAAATGCATTTGTTCTTTATTATTTTTCATTCACTGTTATTTTGATCTTTTCCTTAGATATAATAATAAATGATTATAATAAATAGATATATTTAATGTTCATAGCTTTATGCCATATCATTGAATTTAAATTGTATTTGCTGTTATGTAATTTGCATGCCTTAGTAGGTAAAATAATTATTCATAGCTACATTTGAAAATGATAACTTGTATCCTGATATGTTTTTTACAAATAAATAATTATGATTTATAACTTCTGCCGTACAAACATAATGGTCTTAATTCCGAGCTACCGTGTCCTGCACGTTTCAGTTGACATTTTTTAATTCTCTCTCTATGTTATACTTCTGTTATGGCGTTCGCAACATGGACCGGGAGATTTCAAATTTCGAGTTCAATCTCCTTTGACAATAAATCAAATTTGACAAAATTAAAAGATTCTTGTATAGCAATCGCCAATCCGCTTGTCAAACGTGGCTACTATAACTTCCTCAGCTTTCAATGAAATTTAATATCCGTATATACTTACATGTATGTATGAGACAGATTAGTTTAAACTGAAATGCACACCCTGCACAAATTTAACACAAATGTAATATGGATTACCAAACGCCTGTAAAGTCTGTTTATATTTTGAGACCACCATGATTGCACTCAGCTTTAGTCAATGTTATGAGTGCGTGCTGTTTACATTTCCATTATTTTCATTAAAAATATATTTAATAATTACTTTATTTTTATATTGTTACACAATTTCCCAATACTGATGTAGTCAGAGGTTTAGACAATGAAATCATTTCAACCCATCTTTCACCGAAGACTATTAAGGACAGTGTGACAGGTGGCAAGCCTAGTTCCGGGTTTGAAAGGTGTATATATCCTGTGTGACGAAGAATAAGAAGGCATAATTCTATTCATCTTGGTCCTCGAAGGCGAAGCTAAGTAAAAAGCTTTAAATCTACCGGCGGATGACGGGACAACTTGATATACCGGACCAGAATTTACCAGACTGGGGACAGGCAGCAGCGTCTAAAACTGGTACGTAACGTCTGGTACTGTGATCGATAATCCGCTTGCCAAGTATGGCGATTATGGAAAAACCGTTCCGTACGGGTGATGCTGCGTACAGGATGCGGCTTATTTCCTGCAGTGGTTTTTACAGGCTGTGATGAAGAATATGATGATAATATATTTATTCACCATTTTTATTATTTTTCATTAAGTATTTTAGGATAGAGGAAGCAAATATTTATTTAAATATTACTAATATTTGCTCTAAGTCTATGATAATGCGATAAAAGCGGAACCGATCAGGTATTGAAGGAAAAATAATTAAATTTTGGAATAAGTATAATTTCTTATTGTATTTTGAAGCATGTTACACATTTTAGATTTCTTTGTTATTAAATTAATGAGAATAATGTGGAAATTACAAACCTATCGTGGCCTACACGCAGTAGGTCACGGTGGCTCGAGCTACCACAGCCACAGGTTTCCACAGTAAGATAGGTACAACGGCTTCGAATCCCGGGTCGAATCTCGTTGTTTTTTTATTTCTCATTAATTTAATAAATATAAGTGAATTTGAATCGATTTACATATGATGAAGTAGACGTACACGAGATATGCGAGGAAAAAAGCACATCATCTCATCACTTAAGCCGATGCCTTATTTCCAATCTGATGTTTAGAAGAGCGAGCGTCGGTTTGTTTGTTAAGTCACCGTTGTTTTGGTCCGTTTGTATCAGTTTATTGCACAAGGAAAGTGTTACTATTCAGTGAATAATTGATAAATATGTCTGTTACTATAACATTCATCTTACGGGAAGGCCGCAGTATGATGTGGAATTATTATATGGAATAATGGAATTACTAGTCTATATTTCATAATTTATTGCGCCGCTATACACATAAATACACATAACATAAAAATATACAAATAAATAATTATGATTTATAACTTCTGCCGTACAAACATAATGGTCTTAATTCCGAGCTACCGTGTCCTGCACGTTTCAGTTGACATTTTTAATTCTCTCTCTATGTTATACTTCTGTTATGGCGTTCGCAACATGGACCGGGAGATTTCAAATTTCGAGTTCAATCTCCTTTGACAATAAATCAAATTTGACAAAATTAAAAGATTCTTGTATAGCAATCGCCAATCCGCTTGTCAAACGTGGCTACTATAACTTCCTCAGCTTTCAATGAAATTTAATATCCGTATATACTTACATGTATGTATGAGACAGATTAGTTTAAACTGAAATGCACACCCTGCACAAATTTAACACAAATGTAATATGGATTACCAAACGCCTGTAAAGTCTGTTTATATTTTGAGACCACCATGATTGCACTCAGCTTTAGTCAATGTTATGAGTGCGTGCTGTTTACATTTCCATTATTTTCATTAAAAATATATTTAATAATTACTTTATTTTTATATTGTTACACAATTTCCCAATACTGATGTAGTCAGAGGTTTAGACAATGAAATCATTTCAACCCATCTTTCACCGAAGACTATTAAGGACAGTGTGACAGGTGGCAAGCCTAGTTCCGGGTTTGAAAGGTGTATATATCCTGTGTGACGAAGAATAAGAAGGCATAATTCTATTCATCTTGGTCCTCGAAGGCGAAGCTAAGTAAAAAAAGCTTTAAATCTACCGGCGGATGACGGGACAACTTGATATACCGGACCAGAATTTACCAGACTGGGGACAGGCAGCAGCGTCTAAAACTGGTACGTAACGTCTGGTACTGTGATCGATAATCCGCTTGCTAAGTATGGCGATTATGGAAAAACCGTTCCGTACGGGTGATGCTGCGTACAGGATGCGGCTTATTTCCTGCAGTGGTTTTTACAGGCTGTGATGAAGAATATGATGATAATATATTTATTCACCATTTTTATTATTTTTCATTAAGTATTTTAGGATAGAGGAAGCAAATATTTATTTAAATATTACTAATATTTGCTCTAAGTCTATGATAATGCGATAAAAGCGGAACCGATCAGGTATTGAAGGAAAAATAATTAAATTTTGGAATAAGTATAATTTCTTATTGTATTTTGAAGCATGTTACACATTTTAGATTTCTTTGTTATTAAATTAATGAGAATAATGTGGAAATTACAAACCTATCGTGGCCTACACGCAGTAGGTCACGGTGGCTCGAGCTACCACAGCCACAGGTTTCCACAGTAAGATAGGTACAACGGCTTCGAATCCCGGGTCGAATCTCGTTGTTTTTTTATTTCTCATTAATTTAATAAATATAAGTGAATTTGAATCGATTTACATATGATGAAGTAGACGTACACGAGATATGCGAGGAAAAAAGCACATCATCTCATCACTTAAGCCGATGCCTTATTTCCAATCTGATGTTTAGAAGAGCGAGCGTCGGTTTGTTTGTTAAGTCACCGTTGTTTTGGTCCGTTTGTATCAGTTTATTGCACAAGGAAAGTGTTACTATTCAGTGAATAATTGATAAATATGTCTGTTACTATAACATTCATCTTACGGGAAAGGCCGCAGTATGATGTGGAATTATTATATGGAATAATGGAATTACTAGTCTATATTTCATAATTTATTGCGCCGCTATACACATAAATACACATAACATAAAATATAAAAATAAGTATCTTTACGCCATAAAATGTGTTTCATACTGGAATTATATTGTTATAATAGGGATCGAGACACTTGGCGATCTATTCTTTCTGCTACCCCGTCAGGGATTGTTCGTGAAGATAAGTAATTAAAGCAAAGTATACTGGAATAATTATGTTAACATATTACATAATTTATTCCGCCGCTAGAGATAGATATATTTAAATATAAATTAACATCTTTATGCGATTCTGTTATTTTTAAACAAATGGGTAGGTATTTTAAATAAGTAAATATCTTTATCCCAAAATATAGCGATAGATAGCTTACCTACTTACTTACTTACTTACTTATCTTCACACACAATCCCTGACGGAGTAGACAGAGAGAACAGATCGCGAAATGCCACGATCATTCATACATCTTACGCTTCTTTCAGATTCATCATCTTCTTCATACACGCACGTATAGGTATTCGAGTATTCTTGACTCTTCCCTTTTCGAGCAATTTGCTCACATGGTCTTCGAAAGTTAGTCTCGGTCTATCTCGACACCTTTTAATATTAACTTTCACGTAATATATTTTCTTCACCATTCGGTCTTCACTCATTCGCTCAACGTGCCCAAACCATCGAAGCACGCCCTTATCAATTTTTGTGACAAGGTCATCTTTCAAACTTGCCATATTGCGAATCTCTTCGTTTTGCTTTCGTTGGGCCATGGTAAGGCCGCACATTTTACGAAGAGATCTCATCTCATACCTGCTAAACGCACTCCCCAAGATTACAATTTTATTCACCTGTTCTAGACATATACATAAAAAGATAGATAGCTAAAGCGTTTTTTAAGTTAAATTGTGTTATGTATATATATGTATAAATTGTGTTATGGAATCAATGACATCGGAGGCACCACAACCGCCCAGAAAAAGTGGTGTTCTACATTGACCCGACCGGGTTCATGTAGAAACCAGGGTCTACACCATGAAAGCAGTTGTGTACGCCACTCGTCCACGTAAGTCGTGATGAGTATCCCATCATTTGTCAGTAGCCTCAAAGCATTTTCAAGGCCTTAGTCGCCTCTTACGACTCCTAAGAAAATATGTTACGTGTGCTGACGCACAAAAATACTGCTGACGGTAGTGAAATAACGGAAAACGATAGCCGAGTGGGTGGTGGAGAAAATGTAGAAAAATTGTTTTTGGTTCCTTCATTGTTTGAGGTTCCTTCATTGTGTCTATTCCATACTACAAGAACTTATGTGCTTTCTTAGGGCTCAGATCAGTGTAAGGGATGTTATTTTTATCTATTTAATACAACAGCTTAGATAAAAGTCCACTGTTGGACTTAAGCCTCATCTATAAGGGAGGGTTTATCTCACCATGCCTAGAAAGCGGGTTGCGGAAACCTCGCATCATTCGTGCTGCCTGTCACCAGTCTCCTGAATTTTGTTCTAGTATTTTTAGAGATGGTTATCGAGATATCTATACTTTTTTACGTGTAGCTACAGCGTAAGACTATATCTTCTCGTCGGAATGAAAAAACTAACCTAATCAAAAACGCAACTGACCGTCACCGGTTTGTTGGATTATGTTCTGGTATTTCTCGAGTTAGTTATCCTGCTATGTGTCGGTAGCCAATAGTAGTTTAAATAGTTCGACTATCGAGATATCGAGATATTGAGAATCGAAGTGGGAGGTCGAAGTGTTTCTGTTTTTGTCTGCCACCAGCGAGCTTTTAATCGGGTGACTTAGATTTCGCCACACATGCATCGCATGCATACATATGCATTAGCACTTATCATCATGTAAGTCGATTAAATAAATGAATTCTGTTATTATAATATATTCTGTTCGTTTGTCACTTTATCCCATAAAGGAACGTTGTATATAAGTATGTATATAATTTAAATATTTGAAGTCGTCAATACGACGGTGATAATGATGTGCTCAAATTTGCAAACTTTGTACGTGCTCAAGTATTGTATTCAAGAGTTGCGCAGAACGGCGTAGGGAAATGTGTTACGGAAAAATATCATACATATGTTTCACGGTTCTTCAAATGAAACGAGATAAATTTTGATAGAGTAACTTTCGGTAAGAGATAAAGGGAGAGTTTGGAACAGTCCCTCTTGTCCGAAATTGCGGTTGATCGTACTTAGGAACTCTACTGCGAAAGAAGAACTCTTTTTAATGCCAAACGACAGCACAATAGTTAATAATAGATTAATCTAACCTTGTATTAGTTTAAGAAACTGTCCGACACTTTTATATACTCCGATATCAATTTATGTCAACTTATAATAACCAAATTAATTTTTCTCACTTATGAATGGTTTGAAAAAATCAGGGAATGGTGTATTTTTAGTAAACCATTGACTAAAAATTTTTTAATTATTTTAAAATTCGGTTTGTGCAGAAGAGTTGCAAGTTAATAAAAGAAATCATAATCAAATAAATTTGTCCCTTTTACTGTTCTGATAAATTTAAACTTGATTTTAATGATGTATGATACTGCAATTGTGTGCAGGTTTTAGTGTGAAATAAATTAAGACCTAAAGGTCTCTAACATCAAGCTCGATTGAGTTGTATATGTATGGTTGTACTATTTATATTATATCTTCTAGCACAATCCCTGACGGGGTAGCCAGCGAGTACTAATCGCCTAGAGCGACGATCCTTACATACGTATTACCTTACATATATTTTGTTTCTATATGCACGCCTATGTATCCGAACTTTCGTGATTCTCCCCTCCTCGAGGAATCTGATCACATGGTCTCTTTTGGTAATTCACTTATTTTTTCTTCATTCTAGATTGATTTCCACATTCAAATTAATTTCAATTCTTCATTTTAGCGTTAGTATAAGATTATTGCATCCATCTTGAATGCATTGTATGCATCTAGATTAAACTCCGAGTTTCCGAGGCGTCTTTCCGTGTGGTAACGGCTTCAGAATATTGCCACTACCTTTCTTTCCGTGGATATCGTAAGAGGCGACTAAGGGAAACAGCTTTGTATATCGTTATGGCAATCGATAGATGGCGGGATAACCATATCTAAAAATATCAGACCGAAGATGGGCAGCCAAGCGTGGCGATTATGGCAAATCGTCCCTATGAGAGACGTCAATGTCCTGCAGTGGACTTTAATAGGCCAATATGTATGTATATATGAGACGTCTTTAATTGGGTTTTTAGAATATTTTCCCAATCATCCAACTAACCAACTAGGTTGTCGTGACATATTTACATATTAACACAACTCTATATAGATATTACACTTGAGAAAATGGGGTATGTTGTCTGCAAGGACTACACTGTCTTGACATCTAACCACTGAGGTCTAAGTCAATTAAGTCCTTCCGACCTATCTTTCACCGCCCAAAAAATGTCTTATTTTTATTATCAATTATCTAATATAATTTCACTATATTACGAGTAAGAGACCACTCCACAAATTACAGTTTTAATATTCATTCATATAGTATGCAAGCTTACCTGCTCTCACATATTGTGTACCGCAAAGAGCATATCTGGATGCATCTAGATTAAACTCCGAGTGAGACGTCTTAGGGAATTGTCACGGAAAATCTCCGGCGTTACGTTACGAAAATAGCCCCATCGTGTTCGTGACGGTGTGACTGCAATTACATTAATATTAGTGTCATCGCCGAGCTATCAGCGGCCAGGTCGGTTGGTAAAATTCATAATTTGCGAGGGACTAGGTACGCAACTTGTCGCCACCACTTATTAATAGCAGTTTTAAAAAATGATTTTTTATGGCTACCGTGTGGGCGTACACGTCGGTTGTCATGGTGTTGTCAGCTCTCAAGTCTCGGGTTTGAATCCTGGGCGGCTTTGTTGTTTCCGATTCCATAATACAAGTGCTGTAGCTACTTACTTCGGGGTTAGAGCAATGCGTTGTTGTTTTTTTTTTTATTTATTGTTTATTACAATTACAATTATATGTTATATTATTCCAATTAATCCCTATCCTATTAACACCTATGTAATAAGTCTTCAATATTGTTTTGATCATCAGGTGTGAGGGGTTTGGCATCGTCATTACCAATCCATTTTCATAGCGTGGCGATAATGAGAAACTCTCCTTACAGGAGAGTTGTCCTGGAGTCCTGATAATTGGTGGAAAACCCCTTAAGTAAAGGTAAACGTAAAAGTAAGCAATTAGTTACATCAAGAACGCGCGAAGCCGACAGTATAAACAAATGTTAGATGGACAAATTTGTTGACTTATGTAACGTAAAGTATATTTTAGACTGGACCCATGACATTCAAATAGGAATCTTAAGTGAAGAGCAGAGTGTCATGCTCATTAGGGTTTTGCGGTTCCGACCTTATACCACCCACTTTCTTCCCGTGGGTGTTACAAGTAGACTAAGAGATCAGGTTTAAAAATGTAATCGGCTACCGACAGATGACGAAATAACCATCTCGAATAATACTGGTCCCAAATATAGAAGGCCGGATCAGATACTTTAGTATCTGGTATCGCGATCCGCTTGCCAATCGTTTTGATGATGACAAACGCTTATGAAAGTGGTCTTATTTCTTCAGTGGACGTAGAGCCAAGTATCTTCTACAGGACATTAACTGAGGTAGGTCCGCGGTCTTTCAGGATACCAACGTAGGGTATAGACATCGTGCCTCTGCGATTCCTCAGTTACCCTAGTTAGCATGGTCTAGGACTTTGAAGCTAAAGGATGGAGGTTATAATTCCGCTAGAGGCAAACATGTGTTTGATGAGTACTCGAATTACGAGTCATGGATTTACATATAAACATGTATATATGAATAATTATCTATGTAAACATATGTTTGTAATTGTATTACCGTTAGCTTGGACACTAAAATGGTGACAGGCTCTCTACCTGTCACGTTGCCCCAAATAAACTTCGTTGAAAAATAAACTTCGTTGAAAAATAAACTTCGTTGAAAAATAAACTTCGTTGAAAAATAAACTTCGTTGAAAAATTCTTCACTAACTTCATTGTCTAGACGTCTCATTATCCCTGTATGGTAATTTGCTTGAATATATAGAAAAAATTATTCGAATGTGAGTTCTTGTTTAATACTTTGCGAAATAACATACGGAATGAAATTCTTTACAAGAAGGTCTTTTATAAGATTCGTGATATTCTCTATCTTTAATAAGTGGAACTTTTGCTTTACCTTTGTCAGTACACAAAGGAAACTGTTTTATCTCGTTAGTATTTCTGGGATGTGCGTTTGTATTCTGAGACTAGCATTTCTTTAAATTGTTTTGACGTAAGTGACAAGTGACGAGCGTAATATGTACACTGATTTTCATTAGTTAACTACATAACCTCACTTTAAAACTCTCACTTTAAAGGCCTCTGTTATATGAATGAATTGTCACACGCTTGTCAAGCAAAATGGCAAACGAAACACCATACATCTCGCACAATGGACGCTACTCCCTGTAAAGCTCTGCTTAATGGTGACGGTATATAGATAACGGTATGGATGAGGATTAACGTCCAAAATCAAATAAAAATTTTGGATGTTACCACTTTTCTACTGATATTATCCCGCCATCTTAATTGCCTCTTAAGACCGACGAGGTGAAAGGTGTGGTATTTAGTTACGCCTTCAATGATCAGTCACGATACCCGCGTGGTTGGTTGGGTCGGAATTTCGAGTCAAGAGACCCAAGTTCGATCCACAGGTGGCAGGCTCATACCAAAGGGTTTTTCAAAACATTATGTACGAATTATATCAGTGTCTTGGACATAAAGACGGCAACGGGCTCACCACCTATCACGTTGTGCCGAAAATATCTTTCGAGGAAGGTGGGTCGAAGGGACTTAATTGTCTAGACCGGACCTGTATCTAGCCCTGTATTGGGAATGGCGTGAAGATATTTTTCAGTTTTCATTGATCAGCCTTAAATTAACTGTACGCTTCCCAAGTATGGCGATTATACTAAATCTGAGCGGCCTATGTTCTGTAATTGACTTTTATAGGTGGTTTAGTAAGTAAGATATCTTAAGAAATATCGTTTTCAGTCTCCTATAACTTAAACCACAAACAAGTCCACTTTAGACGCTCGAAGTCTATAGATCTGGCTTCTACTGGAAGAGCATGTATCGGATTACCTGTGGAGTCTACGTTTGCATATCTAGACCCCTCCGTAACGGGAAGCTTAATGCATTTGCAGAGCTTTTTAGTCACAACATGTATTGGAACCAATGATGTAGAATTAATTCATTGGTAATAAGACACAATATGGTATGATGGCAATTGTCCGGCCACATAGCTCGTAGAACTGACATCCGTTGGGGAAGAAAGGTTTTCGAGTGGCAACTTCGTACAGGAAAATGCAGTGTAGGACGACCCTCGCGATGGATCGGCGACTAGCATAATGTTGCGGGGAGTCGATGGATGCCAATGGCAATGGACCGCTCTATGTCGCAATCTAGGGGAGACCTATGTTCAGCAGTAGACTTCGGATGGGCTGATGTGATTTTTACAGTGGTAGAGCCACGCACCAGCTTTTGTTGTTGCATGAATGGGCCGGCTCGACCGGGGAAGTACCAGGACCCCACAGAATACCGGCGTGAAGTAGAAGTCTAACAAACTTCTGCGTTTCGTCTGGTGAGTGCAGGTAACCGGAGGCCCACACACCCCCCTTCGCCAATTCTGGGGGGGGGGGGCACTCTATGGCCGGCAACGCATCTGCTATGCTTTTGGTATTGCGGGTGTTCACGGGTGGTGGTAATCACTTACCATCACGTGAGCCACCTATAGCCTAGCTTGCTTTGCTTGCTTGCCACCTGCAAGCAAGCAAAGCAAGCTCGTACTAATGTTTTTTTTTTCAAAAACTTGGGATTACCTTACTAATTAGGATAAAACCTATATATGTGATGTGTTTATTTTTTTTTTATTATATAAGATTTTCAACAGACATACTACTTACGTTCCACCAGTTATGGTCTGTAAGTAAGAATGCTGTACATTCTTCTAAAGGTATTGCGAAAACATAAACATATAACCTACGATCACCGCATAATAAAAATAATAGAAGAAGAGTCATTATTACACTGGAGAGGACAAACATTGAATTTGGCTATCTACGAGTATTTACATTTTTTTAATTTATTAATTATGTAAATAATGAAGCTCCCAAAAACATAGTTATCGCCTCTCAACAATAGTACGTCTAAATAAGTCTAAGTAAAAAAAATTCAAACAATTATTATTTTCCAACAAATACAAAGCAAAACAAAATAAATACGAACGTTCGCGAACAAGGAATTCAAATATAACGATTTTCTATTTCGTTCACAAGTTTTACAATACGGAATTTTCCGGTTGCGCGGAAATATTTCATTAAGAATTATTATTAAATTAGCATTAAGAATAATTAAATAATAAAAATAATATATATAATAATATATCTTCACGCAATTCCCAATACAGGGGTAGACAGAGGCCGAGTCTAGACAATTAAGTCCCTTCGACCCACCTTTCACCGAAGATATTTTCGGGACAACGTGACAGGTGGTGAGCCCGTCGCCGCCTTTATGTCCAAGCCAACGATATTCGTACATAAGTTTTGAAAACCCATTGGTACGAGCCTACCAACTGGGGATCGAACTCAGGTCTATTGACTCGAAATTCCGACCACCCAACCACTCGGCTATCGTGACTTTAAATAATTAAATAAATTATAATAAATTGATAAGACAGGGACGACATCACATACATTGCTCTGATCCCAAAGTAAATAGCTAAAGCATATGTGTGAGAATGATCCTGATAATTTCAGTAAGTTTAGTAATTAAATATTAAAACATAAAGTTAATTATTACTATTTAAAAATAATAACACATTTAAGTCATTTAAAAATAACAACATTAAGCATGTCTGTCATGTCTTTCTGTGTCTTCAATTTTCCCAATGTTGGGGTGATGGTATATTCTTACACTCTTACGTAACGCACCACCAGCCAACGTAGTAAATATCATTTATATGATGTATGTAATATGTATTATATGTTGTCTCCATTACATTTGACGACATTCTTGTTGTGCTTGGAGTGGCGCACACAACGGTCAGGGTGTCGCCAGCGCTGTGCACAGGGGTTAGATTTCTGGACAGGTCCATGTAGAAAATCACTTTTTCTCTCGATGTTTGTTAAACCTTCGTTGTTTCCGATTCTATACCATAAGTGCTTTGCTTACTTACATTGGGATCCTATGTTGGGATACTAAATATCCGATGTTGTCCATACCTATGAATGTATTTATTTATTATATTTAAGATTATTTAATAGAAGCATTCTGTACAAAGCGACAGTGCTAAGTTTTCGTAAATAAAATACATCTGGAGTGGAACAGTTCGACGTAATAATTCCATCAAAATTGGCTGGAATCGCTCGAATCTTGCAACAGTTCCGGCGCAATAGGAAACTCGGTAAATTCGAATAGTGCAAATTTGTCAGATTGATAATTGAATTAATTTCTAAACGCTTCATTTTTTTGAATAAATTCTGTTTATTGTCACATCAGCAGAAGTCGACTTAAATGTGATGATATCAAATATCACATAGGGAAGTTCTTTTATACACAGTTATGTAGTTTCTCTACTTGCGTAGCCATTGCCTACTGCAGTTATGATAACCTGGCTGAAATAAATGTTCGCGGTTCCTCAGAATCCTATAGATGTTTTAACAATTTGTATCGCATGGACACTCACAAACTGTGAACAGAATGACAAAAATACGGTAAATAAATTTTTACTGAATTATTTGAATTATGTAGGTTATGTTAAACTTTTTATTATTAAATTATAGCGGGATTTGAACCCGCTACTTGACTAAATTCAACAACTGTGCATACCTTATATTATGTTATATATAAATTAAAAACTATGTAAAACTTACTATACCGAATACTTGAATTCATTAATAATGCAATTGTTCTTTATTATTTTTCATTCACTGTTATTTTGATCTTTTCCTTAGATATAATAATAAATGATTATAATAAATAGATATATTTAATGTTCATAGCTTTATGCCATATTATTGAATTTAAATTGTATTTGCTGTTATGTAATTTGCATGCCTTAGTAGGTAAAATAATTATTCATAGCTACATTTGAAAATGATAACTTGTATGCTGATATGTTTTTTACAAATAAATAATTATGATTTATAACTTCTGCCGTACAAACATAATGGTCTTAATTCCGAGCTACCGTGTCCTGCACGTTTCAGTTGACATTTTTTAATTCTCTCTCTATGTTATACTTTTGTTATGGCGTTGGCAACATGGACCGGGAGATTTCAAATTTCGAGTTCAATCTCCTTTGACAATAAATCAAATTTGACAAAGATTAAAGTTCTTGTAAAGCAATCGCCAATCCGCTTGTCAAACGTGGCTACTATAACTTCCTCAGCTTTCAATGAAATTTAATATCGGTATATACTTACATGTATGTATGAGACAGATTAGTTTAAACTGAAATGCACACCTTGCACAAATTTAAATAATAATAATAAATATAAATATCTTCACGCAATTCCCAATACAGGGGTAGACAGAGGTCGAGTCTAGACAATTAAGTCCTTCGACCCACCTTTCACCGAAGATATTTTCGGGACAACGTGACAGGTGGTGAGCCCATCGCCGCCTTTTATGTCCAAGCCAACGATATTCGTACATAAGTTTTGAAAAACTCATTGGTACGAGCCTACCAACTGGGGATCGAACTCAGGTCTATTGACTCGAAGTTCCGACCACCCAACCACTCGGCTATCGTGACACAAATTTAACACAAATGTAATATGGATTACCAAACGCCTGTGAAGTCTGTTTATATTTTGAGACCACCATGATTGCACTCAGCTTTAGTCAATGTTATGAGTGCGTGCTGTTTACATTTCCATTATTTTTCATTAAAAATATATTTAATAATCACTTTATTTTTATATTGTTACACAATTTCCCAATACTGATGTAGTCAGAGGTTTAGACATTGAAATCATTTCAACCCATCTTTCACCGAAGACTATTAAGGACAGCGTGACAGGTGGCAAGCCTAGTTCCGGGTTTGAAAGGTGTAGATATCCTGTGTGACGAAGAATAAGAAGGCATCATTCAATTCATCTTGGTCCTCGAAGGCGAAGCTAAGTAAAAAGCTTTAAATCTACCGGCGGATGACGGGACAACTTGATATACCGGACCAGAATTTACCAGACTGGGGACAGGCAGCAGCGTCTAAAACTGGTACGTAACGTCTGGTACTGTGATCGATAATCCGCTTGCCAAGTATAGCGATTATGGAAAAACCGTTCCGTACGGGTGATGCTGCGTACAGGATGCGGCTTATTTCCTGCAGTGGTTTTTACAGGCTGTGATGAAGTATATGATGATAATATATTTATTCACCATTTTATTATTTTTCATTCACTGTTATTTTGATCTTTTCCTTAGATATAATAATAAATGATTATAATAAATAGATATATTTAATGTTCATAGCTTTATGCCATATTATTGAATTTAAATTGTATTTGCTGTTATGTAATTTGCATGCCTTAGTAGGTAAAATAATTATTCATAGCTACATTTGAAAATGATAACTTGTATGCTGATATGTTTTTTACAAATAAATAATTATGATTTATAACTTCTGCCGTACAAACATAATGGTCTTAATTCCGAGCTACCGTGTCCTGCACGTTTCAGTTGACATTTTTTAATTCTCTCTCTATGTTATACTTTTGTTATGGCGTTGGCAACATGGACCGGGAGATTTCAAATTTCGAGTTCAATCTCCTTTGACAATAAATCAAATTTGACAAAAGATTAAAGGATTCTTGTAAAGCAATCGCCAATCCGCTTGTCAAACGTGGCTACTATAACTTCCTCAGCTTTCAATGAAATTTAATATCCGTATATACTTACATGTATGTATGAGACAGATTAGTTTAAACTGAAATGCACACCTTGCACAAATTTAAATAATAATAATAAATATAAATATCTTCACGCAATTCCCAATACAGGGGTAGACAGAGGTCGAGTCTAGACAATTAAGTCCCTTCGACCCACCTTTCACCGAAGATATTTTCGGGACAACGTGACAGGTGGTGAGCCCATCGCCGCCTTTTATGTCCAAGCCAACGATATTCGTACATAAGTTTTTGAAAAACTCATTGGTACGAGCCTACCAACTGGGGATCGAACTCAGGTCTATTGACTCGAAGTTCCGACCACCCAACCACTCGGCTATCGTGACACAAATTTAACACAAATGTAATATGGATTACCAAACGCCTGTGAAGTCTGTTTATATTTTGAGACCACCATGATTGCACTTAGCTTTAGTCCATGTTATGAGTGCGTGCTGTTTACATTTCCATTATTTTCATTAAAAATATATTTCATAATCACTTTATTTTTATATTGTTACACAATTTCCCAATACTGATGTAGTCAGAGGTTTAGACATTGAAATCATTTCAACCCATCTTTCACCGAAGACTATTAAGGACAGCGTGACAGGTGGCAAGCCTAGTTCCGGGTTTGAAAGGTGTAGATATCCTGTGTGACGAAGAATAAGAAGGCATCATTCAATTCATCTTGGTCCTCGAAGGCGAAGCTAAGTAAAAAGCTTTAAATCTACCGGCGGATGACGGGACAACTTGATATACCGGACCAGAATTTACCAGACTGGGGACAGGCAGCAGCGTCTAAAACTGGTACGTAACGTCTGGTACTGTGATCGATAATCCGCTTGCCAAGTATAGCGATTATGGAAAAACCGTTCCGTACGGGTGATGCTGCGTACAGGATGCGGCTTATTTCCTGCAGTGGTTTTTACAGGCTGTGATGAAGTATATGATGATAATATATTTATTCACCATTTTTATTATTTTTCATTGAGTATTTTAGGATAGGGGGAAGCAAATATTAATTTAAATATTACTAATATTTGATCTAAGTCTATGATAATGCGATAAAAGCGGAACCGATCAGGTATTGAAGGAAAAATAATTAAATTTTGGAATAAGTATATTTTCTTATTGTATTTTGAAGCATGTTACACATTCTAGATTTTTTGTTATTAAATTAATGAGAATAATATGTGGAAATTACAAACCTATCGTGGCCTACACGCAGTAGGTCACGGTGGCTCGAGCTACCACAGATACAGGTTTCCACAGTACGATAGGTACAACGGCTTCGAATCCCGGGTCGAATCCCGTTGTTTTTTTATTTCTCATTAATTTAATAAATATAAGTGAATTTGAATCAATTTATATGTGATGAAGTGGACGTACACGAGATATGCGAGGAAAACAGCACATCATCTCATCACTTAAGCCGATGCCTTATTTCCAATCTGATGTTTAGAAGAGCGAGCGTCGCTTTGTTTGTTAAGTCACCGTTGTTTCGGTCCGTTTGTATCGGTTTATTGCACAAGGAAAGGGTTACTATTCAGTGAATAATTGATAAATATGTCTGTTACTATAACATTCATCTTACGGGAAGGTCGCAGTATGATGTGGAATTATTATATGTAAAAAGGAATTAGTACTAGTTTATATTTCATAATTTATTGCGACGCTATACACATAAATACACATAACATAAAAATATACAAATAAATAAATATCTAATACACACATACATAAAAATATAAAAATAAGTATCTTTACGCCATAAAATGTGTTTCATACTGGAATTATATTGTAATAATAGGGATCGAGACACTTGGCGATCTATTCTTTCTGCTTCCCCGTCAGAGATTGTTCGTGAAGATAAGTAAGTAAAGCAAAGTATACTGGAATAATTATGTTATCATATTACATAATTTATTCCGCCGCTAGAGATAGATATATTTAAATATAAATTAACATCTTTATGCGATTCTGTTATATTTAAACAAATGGGTAGGTATTTTAAATAAGTAAATAGATTGCTTGATCCCAAAATATAGCGATAGATAGCTTTCCTACTTACTTACTTACTTATCTTCACACACAATCTCTGACGGGGTAGCCAGAGAGAACAGATCGCGAAATGTCACGATCATTCATACCTCTTACGCTTCTTTCAGATTCATCATCTTCTTCATACACGCACGTCTAGGTATCCGAGTATTCTTGACTCTACCCTCTTCGAGCAATTTGCTCACATGGTCTTCGAAAGTTAGTCTCGGTCTATCTCGACACCTTTTAATATTAACTTTCACGTAATATATTTTATTCACCATTCGGTCTTCACTCATTCGCTCAACGTGCCCAAACCATCGAAGCACGCCCTTGTCAATTTTTGTGACAAGGTCATCTTTCAGACCGGCCATATTGCGAATTTCTTCGTTTTGCTTTCGTTGGGCCATGGTAAGGCCGCACATTTTACGAAGAGATCTCATCTCATCCCAGCTAAACGCACTCCCCAAGATTACAATTTCATTCACCTGTTCTAGACATATACATAAATAGATAGATAGATTTTTAAGTTAAATTGTGTTGTGTATATATGTGTATAAATTGTGTTATGGAATCAATGACATCGGAGGCACCACAGCCACCCAGAAAAAGTGGTGTTCTACATTGACCCGACCGGGTTCATGTAGAAACCGGGGTCTACACCATGAAAGCAGTTGTGTACGCCACTCGTCCACGTAAGTCGTGATGAGTATCCCATCATTTGTGAGTAGCCTCAAAGCATTTTCAAGGCCTTAGTCGCCTTTTACGACTCCTACGAAAATATGTGACGTGTGTTCAAAAATACTGCTGACGGTAGTAAAATAACGGAAAACGATAGCCGAGTGGTTGTGGTGGAGAAAATGTAGAAAAATTGTTTTTGGTTCCTTCATTGTTTGTGGTTCCTTCATTGTGTCTATTCCATACTACAAGAACTTATGTGCTTTCTTAGGGCTCAGATCAGTGAAAGGGATGTTATTTTTATCTATTTAATACAACAGCTTAGATAAAAGTCCACTGTTGGACTTAAGCCTCATCCATAAGGGAGCGTTTATCTCACCATGCCTAGAAAGCGGGTTGCGGAAACCTCGCATCATACATGCTGCCTGTCACTAGTCTCCTGAATTTTGTTCTAGTATTTTTTAGAGATGGTTATCGAGATATCTATACTTTTTTACGTGTAGCTACAGCGTAAGACTATATCTTCTCGTCGGAATGAAAAAACTAACCTAATCAAAAACGCAACTGACCGTCACCGGTTTGTTGGATTATGTTCTGGTATTTCTCGAGTTAGTTATCCTGCTATGTGTCGGTAGCCAATAGTAGTTTAAATAGTTCGACTATCGAGATATCGAGATATTGAGAATCGAAGTGGGATGTCGAAGTGTTTCTGGTTTTTGTCTGCCACCAGCGAGCTTCTAATCGGGTGACTTAGATTTCGCCACACATGCATCGCATGCATACATATGCATTAGCACTTATCATCATGTAAGTCGATTAAATAAATGAATTCTGTTATTATAATATATTCTGTTCGTTTGTCACTTTATCCCATAAAGAAACGTTGTATATAAGTATGTACATAATTTATAAATTTGAAATCGTCAATACGACGGTGATAATGATGTGCTCAAATTTGCAAACTTTGTACGTGCTCAAGTATTGTATTCAAGAGTTGCGCAGAACGGCGTAGGGAAATTTGTTACGGAAAAATATCATACATATGTTTCACGGTTCTTCAAATGAAACGAGATAAATTTTTGATAGAGTAACTTTCGGTAAGAGATAAAGGGAGAGTTTGGAACAGTCCCCCTTGTCCGAAATTGCGGTTGATCGTACTTAGGAACTCTACTGCGAAAGAAGAACTCTTTTTAATGCCAAACGACAGCACAATAGTTAATAATAGATTAATCCAACCTTGTATTAGTTTAAAAACTGTCCGCCACTTTTATATACTCCGATATCAATTTTGTCAACTTATAATAACCAAATTAATTTTTTCTCACTTATGAATGGTTTGAATAAATCAGGGAATGGTGTATTTTAATCAACCATTGACTAGTAATTTTTAATTATTTTAAAATTCGGTTTGTGCAGAAGAGTTGCAAGTTAATAAAAGAAATCATAATCAAATAAATTTGTCCCTTTTACTGTTCTGATAAATTTAAACTTGATTTTAATTATGTATGATACTACAATTGTGTGCAGGTTTTAGCGTGAAATAAATTAAGACCTAAAGGGCTCTAACATCAAGCTCGATTGAGTTGTATATGTATGGTTGTACTATTTATATTATATCTTCTAGCACAATCCCTGACAGGGTAGCCAGCGAATACTAATCGCCTAGAGCGACGATCCTTACATACGTATTACCTTACATATATTTTGTTCCTGTATGCACGCCTATGTATCCGAACTTTCGTGATTCTCCCGTCTTCGAGGAATCTGATCACATGGTCTCTTTTCGTAATTCACTTATTTTTTCTTCATTCTAGATTGATTCCCACATTCAAATTAATTTCAATTCTTCATTTTAGCGTTAGTATAAGATTATTGCATCCATCTTGAATGCATTGTATGCATCTAGATTAAACTACGAGTTTCCGAGGCGTCTTTCCGTGTGGTAACGGCTTCAGAATATTGCCACTACCTTTCTTTCCGTGGATATCGTAAGAGGCGACTAAGGGAAAAAGCTTTGGATATCGTTATGGCAATCGATAGATGGCGGGATAACCATATCTAAAAATATCATACATATGTTTCACGGTTCTTCAAATGAAACGAGATAAATTTTTGATAGAGTAACTTTCGGTAAGAGATAAAGGGAGAGTTTGGAACAGTCCCCCTTGTCCGAAATTGCGGTTGATCGTACTTAGGAACTCTACTGCGAAAGAAGAACTCTTTTTTAATGCCAAACGACAGCACAATAGTTAATAATAGATTAATCCAACCTTGTATTAGTTTAAAAAACTGTCCGCCACTTTTTATATACTCCGATATCAATTTTTGTCAACTTATAATAACCAAATTAATTTTTTCTCACTTATGAATGGTTTGAAAAAATCAGGGAATGGTGTATTTTTAATCAACCATTGATTACAAATTGTTTTATTATTTTAAAATTCGGTTTGTGCAGAAGAGTTGCAAGTTAATAAAAGAAATCATAATCAAATAAATTTGTCCCTTTTACTGTTCTGATAAATTTAAACTTGATTTTAATGATGTGTGATACTACAATTGAGTGCAGGTTTTAGCGTGAAATAAATTAAGACCTAAAGGGCTCTAACATCAAGCTCGATTGAGTTGTATATGTATGGTTGTACTATTTATATTATATCTTCTAGCACAATCCCTGACGGGGTAGCCAGCGAATACTAATCGCCTAGAGCGACGATCCTTACATACGTATTACCTTACATATATTTTGTTCCTGTATGCACGCCTATGTATCCGAACTTTCGTGATTCTCCCGTCTTCGAGGAATCTGATCACATGGTCTCTTTTCGTAATTCACTTATTTTTTCTTCATTCTAGATTGATTTCCACATTCAAATTAATTTCAATTCTTCATTTTAGCGTTAGTATAAGATTATTGCATCCATCTTGAATGCATTGTATGCATCTAGATTAAACTCCGAGTTTCCGAGGCGTCTTTCCGTGTGGTAACGGCTTCAGAATATTGCCACTACCTTTCTTTCCGTGGATATCGTAAGGGCGACTAAGGGAAAAAGCTTTGGATATCGTTATGGCAATCGATAGATGGCGGGATAAACATATCTAAAAATATCAGACCGAAGATGGGCAGCCAAGCGTGGCGATTATGGCAAATCGTCCTATGAGAGACGAGGATCAACTAGGGTGCCTTGAGTCGAATGCCGATCACACAACCACTCGGCCTATCCTGATTTATTGTAAAGTAAATTAGAAATTTGTAGTAAACAATTATCTAATATAATTTCGCTATATTACGAGTAAGAGACCACTCCACAAATTACACTTTTAATATTCATTCATACATTATGCAAGCTTACCTGCTCTCACATATTGTGTACCGCAAAGAGCATATCTGGATGCATCTAGATTAAATTCCGAGTGAGTCGTCTTAGGGAAATCTCCGGCGTCACGTTACGAAAATAGCCCCATCGTGTTCGTGACGGTGTGACTGCAATTACATTAATATTAGTGTCATCGCCGAGCTATCAGCGGCCAGGTCGGTTGGTAAAATTCATAATTTGCGAGGGACTAGGTACGAAACTTGTCGCCACCACTTATTAATAGCAGTTTTAAAAACTGATTTTTATGGCTACCAGTGGGCGTACACGTCGGTTGTCACGGTGTTGTAGCTCTCAAGTCTCCGGTTTGAATCCTGGGCGGCTTTGTTGTTTCCGATTCCATAATACAAGTGCTGTAGCTACTTACTTTGGGATTAGAGCAATGCGTTGTTGTTTATTTTTTTTTTTATTTGTTTATTACAATTATAATTATATGTTATATTATTCCAATTAATCCCTATCCTATTAACACCTATGTAATAAGTCTTCAATATTGTTTTGAGCATCAGGTGTGAGGGGTTTGGCATCGTCATTACCAATCCATTTCATAGCGTGGCGATAATGACAAACCCTCCTTACAGGAGAGTTGTCCTGGTGTCCTGATAATTGGTGGAAAACCCCTTAAGTAAAGGTAAACGTAAAAGTAAGCAATTAGTTACATCAAGAACGCGCGAAGCCGACAGTATAAATAAATGATAGACGGACAAATTTGTTGACTTATGTAACGTAAAGTATATTTTAGACTGGACCCATGACATTCAAATAGGAATCTTAAGTGAAGAGCAGAGTGTCATGCTCATTAGGGTATGCGGTTCCGACCTTATACCACCACTTTCTTCCGTGGGTGTTACAAGTAGACTAAGAGATCAGGTTTAAAAATGTAATCGGCTACCGATAGATGACGGAATAACTATCTCTAATAATTCTGGTCCCAAATATAGAAGGCCGGATCAGATACTTTAGTATCTGGTATCGCGATCCGCTTGCCAATCGTTTTGATGATGACAAACGCTTATGAAAGTGGTCTTATTTCTGCAGTGAACTTGAATAGGTTATGTTATTGAATAAGAAAGAAAAGAAACACATTGCACATAATACACCACGAAATTAGTGAATTAATCATTATTAGAAAAAAAAAAATAACAATCTCATTAGAAAAAAATAACAAACTTAAAGACGAAACTAAAGTAACTTATAAATAAACATAAAAATGACACAAAAATAACGGTTGTTTATCATTGTCGTATGAGTCGTGGTGCAATGGGCAAAAGACCGAAACGGCTTAATGCAACAAATTCAATGTACGATATACAAAAATTAAATGAAGTGTTTTACTTTTTGTTATATTTAATAACTTATGAGATTTGCGAGTTTAAAGTCCAACTAGCACCAGTACTGTAAGTTTTACTGGCCGTCAACGACACGTGTCTGCGACCAATAAGGTATATCTCAATCAATATTTTTTGAATGTTTGTCAGGTAATTTCTATATTTTTCCTTAAATGATTGTACCGATTTCAGACTGTGAAACGGTGGCGGCAAGTTGTTCCAGCACTTGGTGGCGTCGTACTTAAAATCCTCGAAGGCAGTGGTTCGGTGACAAGACACAGCAAGAAAAGCTCCATGCACGAGTTACCTTTGTTTTACGTCTCGTTTGGATTTATATCCATTTAGCACTAGAGCATTTGATTTTGCCCAGGTGGCAATACTTTCTAAATCCTCATTTAATTTGTATACAGCTTGGACCGTTTCCTCAGGCTTACATGATATATAGATCTGAATATCATCAGCATATATGTGGTATCTACTATGTTTAATATGTTTAGTTATATCAGCGCAATACAAAGCAAAACGCAGAGGACCTAAAATCGATCTCTGTGGGACACCCCGATTAACGTGCTGAATATCAGAGACTAGTGGAGACCCATTCAGGTTATATATTTCTACCTGTTGTACGCGATGCTTGAAATAACTATGGAACCAGTTTATGACTGATACATCAAAACTCACTACCTGTCACGTTGCCCCAAATAAACTTCGTTGAAAATTCTTCACTAACTTCATTGTCTAGACCTCTCATTATCCCTGTATGGTAATTTGCTTGAATATATAGAAAAAATTATTCGAATGTGAGTTTTTGTTTAATACTTTGCGAAATCACATACGGAATGAAATTCTTTTACAAGAAGGTCTTATATAAGATTCGTGATATTCTCTATTTTAATAAGTGGAACTTTTGCTTTACCTTTGTCAGTACACAAAGGAAACTGTTTTATCTCGTTAGTATTTCTGGGATGTGCGTTTGTATTCTGAGACCAGCATTTCAGTAAATTGTTTTGACGTAAGTGACAAGTGACGAGCGTAATATATACACTGATTTTCATTAGTTAACTGCATAACCTCACTTTAACGCAGGATAAAGGCCTCTGTTATATGAATGAATTATCACACGCTTCTCAAGCAAAATGGCAAACGAAACACCATACATCTCGCACAATGGACGCTACTCCCTGTAAAGCTCTGCTTAATGGTGACAGTATATAGATAACGGTATGGATGAGGATTAACGTCCAAAATCAAATAAAAATTTTGGATGTTATCACTTTTCTACTGATATTATCCCGCCACCTTAATTGCCTCTTAAGACCGACGAGGTGAAAGGTGTGGTATTTAGTTACGCCTTCAATGATCAGTCACGAAACCCGCGTGGTTGGTTGGGTCGGAATTTCGAGTCAAGAGACCCAAGTTCGATCCACATGTGGCAGGCTCATACCAAAGGGTTTTTCAAAACATTATGTACGAATTATATCAGTGTCTTGGACATAAAGACGGCAACGGGCTCAATTGGCCGGCCACATAGCTCGTAGAACTGACATCCGTTGGGGAAGAAAGGTTTTCGAGTGGCAACTTCGTACAGGAAAACGCAGTGTGGGACGACCCTCGCGATGGATTGGCGACCAGCATAATGTTGCGGGAGTCGATGGATACCAATAGGACCTATGTTCAGCAGTAGACTTCGGATGGGCTGATGTGATGATAATGATGACGCTTTTATAGTGGTAAAGCCACGCACCAGCTTTGTTGTTGCATGAATGGGCCGGCTCGACCGGGAAGTACCAGGACCCACAGAATACCGGCGTGAAGTAGAAGTCTAACAAACTTTTGCGTTTCGTCTGGTGAGTGCAGGTAACCGGAGGCCCACCCCTTCGCCAATTCTGGGGGGCACTCTATAACCGGCAACGCATCTGATATGCTTTTGGTATTGCGGGTGTTCACGGGTGGTGGTAATCACTTACCATCACGTGAGCCACCTATAGCCTAGCTTGCTTTGCTTGCTTGCCACCTGCAAGCAAGCAAAGCAAGCTCGTACTAATGGTTTTTTTCAAAAACTTGGGATTACCTTACTAATTAGGATAAAACCTATATATGTGATGTGTTCATATATTTTTTTTTATTATATAAGATTTTCAACAGACATACTACTTACGTTCCACCAGTTATGGTCTGTAAGTAAGAATGCTGTACATTTTTCTAAATGTATTGCGAAAACATAAACATATAACCTACGATCACCGCATAATAAAAATAATAGAAGAAGAGTCATTATTACACTGGAGAGGACAAACATTAAATTTGGCTATCTACGAGTATTTACATTTTTTTAATTTATTAATTATGTAAATAATTAAGCTTCCAAAAACATATTATCGCCTCTCAACAATAGTACGTCTAAATAAGTCTAAGTAAAAAAAACTCAAACAATTATTATTTTCCAACAAATACCAAGCAAAACAAAATAAATACGAACGTTCGCGAACAAGGAACTCAAATATAACGATTTTCTATTTCGGTCACAAGTTTTACAATACGGAATTTTCCGGTTGCGCGGAAATATTTCATATTTCGTAAGCGCGGTTCGTTATCGATGCAGCGTCGTGCAGTGTCAGTTCTGCAGAATGCAGTGCCGATACAATCAGATCAAGGCTTCCATTGCAGGGCAGGAACGTAAGAACTGTAATAGCGAGGCAGATGTATTTGCTTCACACAGACAATCTTACTTGTTACTACTATTAATATGCAAAACTTTGGGTGGGTTTATGGATGTTTGTTACTCAATCACACTTGATCGAATGAGCGGATCTAGATTAATTCTGGTAAAGTGATTATAGTCTAGAACAGCATATAGGCTTATTATGTCGGATAACTTTGCGATTTTCATAAGATATAGAAATTAATAATTATTAAATTTTTTATATAACCTATCATTTGTTTTTATTTAAAATAAAAAATAAAATATCTTCACGCAATTCCCAATACAGGGGTAGACAGAGGTCTAGTCTAGACAATTAAGTCCCTTCGACCCACCTTCCACCGAAGATATTTTCGGGACAACGTGACAGGTGGTGAGCCCGTCGCCGTCTTTATGTCCAAGCTAACGATTTAATTCGTACATAAGTTTTTGAAAAACCCATTAGTACGAGCCTGCCAACTGGGGATCGAACTCGGGTCTCTGGACTCGAAATTCCGACCACCCTACCACCTAGCTATCGTGACTTATCTATTTATATTTAATATCATTTTTATTTCTTATAACCTTTGCCTGCTTTAAGGTTGGTTGGCAGAGAATGCTTTTAATATTAAATCCGCCTTTGTTTCGCTTCACAGATTATAAGATGCATTAAGAATAATTAAATAAATTATAATAAATTGATAAGACAGGGACGACATCACATACATTGCTCTGATCCCAAAGGAAGTAGCTAAAGCATATGTGTTAGAAACTATGAAAGTGCCACAGACACTAATACCGAAGACAATACAGGAAAAGTGGATTTATATATATAAACCCGTCCGAGAATAGGGAAAAACCAATACCTCAGAGCTAGTGACGCTATGAAAATCAGTGAATACAACACGGACGTCGTCGAATATATTCATCGTCATAGAACTTTAGACGTTGCTTGAACAAGCAACGTCTAAGGTGCAAGGATGAAGGAAGAAGGTAATGCAATCGTCAATCCGCATGCCAAGCCTGGCGATTATTGTGAATCCTCCTTTACTGCCCATCTCCGCGGAGGACTTTTTGCCAACCATTTTTACTTACACTCGCTCGCTATAAATTGGAAATGTAACACAGCAGTTGTTACATTGCTATTTAGCGGGTAACGGAACAGAAACAGGTAAGACGCTGGTACTAACTCAATCAACTATTAGGCAAAAGAACGAGTCTACTTTCTTTATAAAATAAAATAAAATATCTTCACGCAATTCCCAATACAGGGGTAGACAGAGGTCAAGTCTAGACAATTAAGTCCCTTTGACCCACCTTCCACCGAAGATATTTTCGGGACAACGTGACAGGTGGTGAGCCCGTCGCCGTCTTTATGTCCAAGCTAACGATTTAATTCGTACATAAGTTTTTGAAAAACCCATTAGTACGAGCCTGCCAACTGGGGATCGAACTCGGGTCTCTGGACTCGAAATTCCGACCACCCTACCACCTAGCTATCGTGACTTATCTATTTATATTTAATATCATTTTTATTTCTTATAACCTTTGCCTGCTTTAAGGTTGGTTGGCAGAGAATGCTTTTAATATTAAATCCGCCTTTGTTTCGCTTCACAGATTGTAAGATGCATTAAGAATAATTAAATAAATTATAATAAATTGATAAGACAGGGACGACATCACATACATTGCTCTGATCCCAAAGGAAGTAGCTGAAGCACTCCTAATATGGAATGAGAAACAACGAAGGTACCACTAACATCCGGACCCGAGATAATGTAGAAAAAGTGTTGTTTTACATTGACCCGACCGGGAATCGAACAAGTTCGATCCCCAGGTGGTTGGTACATACTGATGGTTTCTTTCAAAATACGATTTATATCGTTGGCTTGGCCATGAATTCGGCGACAGGCTTAACATTTGTCACGTTGTCTTAAAAAAATGTCTTCGATGAAATGTGGTTCGAAAGGACTTAATTGTCTACACCTCTGTCTACTCTTGTATTAGGAAGGGCGTGAAGTTTTTTTTATGCCCTAGGTGGTTATCTAGTCATCGTGCCATTAGTAATTGTTATTTTTAAGGCTTTTTTCCTTTATTAGCTTCGTCTTACAATAACCACGGGTAGAGTTGGAGGAAACCCACTAATAAATCTGTATCGGCTAATGCATGTGCTTGGATTGTTTTTAGAAAGTACTTAAGTACTTTCTAGACAATTGTCTAGACCTCTGTCTACCACAGTATTGAGAATGGCGTGAAGATTTTTCTTTAATTTCCGGTGATCTTTTTCGTATCGTCCATTTTTCCCGTGGCGTCTTTGTTAGCGCTGCGCTCAACATATTATCTCGCGCTGCATTTGTATTGAACCATAATTGCGTCGTAGCTCGAGAAATTTCCGATACGAGTATATATCTAATACACTAAAAAAATAACAAGAAATGCATCAACTATTAGTCGTATTTTTCTATCAAAGGTTATTCTGTAGAGACACAATGCAGTTGATGTCGCACGAATCATTATCGCCTGGAAAGATCAGTGTTAAAAATGTTAAGTAATTTAAAGTAATTAATCTTAATGACAAATATATAACAAAGTATGTTACATATGTTTTTAAGAATTGTTTGGTTCGAGCCTGCCACCTGGGAACCGTACTCGGGTCTTTTGACTCCATGACCCGACCTAACACCATGCGATTTTTCTTGTGGGGATACCTCAAGAGTCGAGTTTACCTTAACAAACCGACGATTATATCCCAATTAAAAGAAAACATCACCGAGGAGATATCCGCAATCACTCGCAGCATGTGCCGGCGAGTTTTTCAAAATTTGCGTAGTCGTTTGCAGGAGTGCCAACGAAGAAACGGGGCGCATCTCGACGATGTAATTTTTAAAAAGTAAATTTCAATAAATGATTATTACGATAAATAAAAAATCGAAAAAATAATGTTTCTAGTTTAATTTCTATTCATTTTTCAAATGTGCAAAAATTTACGGCCCACCCTGTACAATCTACGTTACATCCGCCTACGTCGCAATCAGCACCGTAGCTTGTTATGTCTATCGTAGCTTGTGCAGCGACAGCCCTATTGGCAGACTGTTATTGACAATGACGTCATAAATCTGTTTAATCTCTGATACACTTTATGATGTCTGTGTTTTTCACATGTGCGTACTATGCATGTACGTGCGTACTATGCGTGTACTATGCATTTTTTAAATTAGACCCTTTGACTCACATTCCACAGAAATTTATTTTGGAACTACGTGATAAGTGATGAGTCCACTTATACTTATACTTACATTACAACACAAAAAATAAAAGCAACTAATATTATGTCATTGTGATAATTCCTTTTTTTATTAATTATATATGAATAATAAATACCCCATCTGATCCCAAAGTAAGCAGCTTAAGCACTCCTAATATGGAATGAGAAACAACGAAGGTACCACTAACATCCGGACCCGAGATAATGTAGAAAAAGTGTTGTTTTACATTGACCCGACCGGGAATCGAACAAGTTCGATCCCCAGGTGGTTGGTACATACTGATGGTTTCTTTCAAAATACGATTTATATCGTTGGCTTGGCCATGAATTCGGCGACAGGCTTAACATTTGTCACGTTGTCTTAAAAAAATGTCTTCGATGAAATGTGGTTCGAAAGGACTTAATTGTCTACACCTCTGTCTACTCTTGTATTAGGAAGGGCGTGAAGTTTTTTATGCCTAGGTGGTTATCTAGTCATCGTGCCATTAGTAATTGTTATTTTAAGGCTTTTCCTTTATTAGCTTCGTCTTACAATAACCACGGGTAGAGTTGGAGGAAACCCACTAATAAATCTGTATCGGCTAATGCATGTGCTTGGATTGTTTTAGAAAGTACTTAATTAAGTACTTTCTGAACAGTGTCTAGACCTCTGTCTACCACAGTATTGAGAATGGCGTGAAGATTTTTCTTTAATTTCCGGTGATCTTTTTCGTATCATTACATTTGCCCGTGGCGTCTTTGTTAGCGCTGCGCTCAACATATTATCTCGCGCTGCATTTGTATTGAACCATAATTGCGTCGTAGCTCGAAATTTCCGATACAGTATATATCTAATACACCAAAAAATAACAAGAAATGCATCAACTATTAGTCGTATTTTTCTATCAAAGGTTATTCTGTAGAGACACAATGCAGTTGATGTCCCTTTGAATCATTATCGCCTGGAAAGATCAGTGTTAAAAATATTAAGTAATTTAAAGTAATTAATCTTAATGACAAATATATAACAAAGTATGTTACATATGTTTTTTCATTTTATATTTTCCCGTTCCCAATGCAGCCAGCGGTCTAGATAATTTAAACGTTTCGTTCCACATTTCTCCGGAGCTCATTTGCGACTACGTGTGGTCAATGAGCCCGTCGCCCTGATAATTTCAGTAAGTTTAATAATTAAATATTAAAATAAAAAGTTAATTATTACTATTTAAAAATAATAACACATTTAAGTCATTTAAAAATAACAACATTAAGCATGTCTGTCATGTCTTTCTGTGTCTTCAATTTTCCCAATGTTGGGGTGATGGTATATTCTTACACTCTTACGTAACGCACCACCAGCTAACGTAGTAAATATCATTTATATGATGTATGTAATATGCATTGTATGTTGTCTCCATTACATTTGACGACATTCTTGTTGTGCTTGGAGTGGCGCACACAACGGTCAGGGTGTCGCCAGCGCTGTGCACAGGGGTTAGATTTCTGGACTGGTCCTTGTGAAAATCACTTTTCCTCTCGATATTTGTGGTACCTTTGTTGTTTCCGATTCCATAATATAAGTGCTTTACCTACCTACATTGGGATCAGAGTTATGTGTCAATGTTGTCCATATCTATGCATGTACTCATTTATTATATTTAAGATTATTTAATAGAAGCATTCTGTACAAAGCGACAGAGCTAAGTTTTCGTAAATGAAATACATGTGGAGTGGAACAGTTCGACGTAATAATTCCATCAAAATTGGCTGGAATCGCTCGAATCTTACAACAATTCCGGCGCAATAGGAAACACGGTAAATTCGAATAGTGCAATTTGTCAGATTGATAATTGAATTAATTTCTAAACGCTTCATTTGTTTGAATAAATTCTGTTTATTGTCACATCAGCAGAAGTCGACTTAAATGTGATGATATCAAATATCACATAGGGAAGTTCTTTTCTACACAGTTATGTAGTTTCTCTACTTGCGTAGCCATTGCCTACTGCAGTTATGATAACCTGGCTGAAATAAATGCTTGCGGTTCCTCAGAATCCTATAGATGTTTTAACAATTTGTAGCGCATGGACACTAAGCGGGAGTCGTAAATATAATTGCAGTTGTGGGAGCTTTCGTTCAGTTCGCAAGAAACTGTGAACAGAATGACAAAATACGGTAAATAAATTTTTACTGAATTATTTGAATTATATAGGTTATGTTAAACTTTTATTATTAAATTATAGCGGGATTTGAACCCGCTACTTGACTAAATTCAACAACTGTGCATACGTTATATTACGTTATATATAAATTAAAAAGTATTGTAAAACTATGTAAAACTTACTATACCGAATAATGAATACTTGCGTGAATTCATTAATAATGCAATTGTTCTTTATTACTTTTTTATTCACTGTTATTTTGATCTTTTCCTTAGATATAATAATAAATGATTATAATAAATAGATATATTTAATGTTCATAGCTTTATGCCATATCATTAAATTTAAATTGTATTTGCTGTTATGTAATTTGCATGCCTTAGTAGGTAAAATAATTATTCATAGCTACATTTGAAAATGATAACATGTATCCTGATATGTTTTTTACAAATAAATAATTATGATTTATAACTTCTGTCGTACAAACATAATGGTCTTAATTCCGAGCTACCGTGTCCTGCACGTTTCAGTTGACATTTTTTAATTCTCTCTCTATGTTATACTCCTGTTAAGGCGTTGGCAACATGGACCGGGAGATTTCAAATTTCGAGTTCAATCTCCTTTGACAATAAATCAAATTTGAAAAAAAAAAAAAACGGTGTTTCGACAAAGGAATCCAGATACTGGCTACATGCTTCACCATCAAGTAACCTTGGTACATTACTAGATAATGAAAGTTTACGTATAGCTGTAGGAATACGATTGGAAGCATCGATTTGTCAACCACATCGATGTCCTTGTGGCAGCGACGTCGACGAGTTAGGCCTCCACGGACTTTCATGCCAAAAAAGTGCCGGCAGACTATCTCGTCACGGTTCCTTGAATGAAGTCAACCGAAGGGCTCTTGTTTCCATAAATATTCCATCGGTTTTAGAGCCTTGTGGAATATTTAGGGAGGATGGTAAGAGACCCGACGGCTTGACTTTAGTCCCTTGGGAGAGAGGCAAAGCTCTTGTGTGGGACGCAACTTGCGTCGATACATTAGCGGCCTCTCATATCAAGGGTACTTCGATAAGGGTCGGGGCGGCATCAGAGGCAGCTGAATCGGGTAAAGTACTTAATTAAGTACTTTCTAGACAGTGTCTAGACCTCTGTCTACCACAGTATTGAGAATGGCGTGAAGATTTTTCTTTAATTTCCGGTGATCTTTTTCGTATCGTCCATTTTTCCCGTGGCGTCTTTGTTAGCGCTGCGCTCAACATATTATCTCGCGCTGCATTTGTATTGAACCATAATTGCGTCGTAGCTCGAGAAATTTCCGATACGAGTATATATCTAATACACTAAAAAAATAACAAGAAATGCATCAACTATTAGTCGTATTTTTCTATCAAAGGTTATTCTGTAGAGACACAATGCAGTTGATGTCGCACGAATCATTATCGCCTGGAAAGATCAGTGTTAAAAATGTTAAGTAATTTAAAGTAATTAATCTTAATGACAAATATATAACAAAGTATGTTACATATGTTTTTTCATTTTATATTTTCCCGTTCCCAATGCAGCCAGCGGTCTAGATAATTTAAACGTTTCGTTCCACATTTCTCCGGAGCTCATTTTGCGACTACGTGTGGTGTGAGCCCGTCGCCCTGATAATTTCAGTAAGTTTAATAATTAAATATTAAAATAAAAAGTTAATTATTACTATTTAAAAATAATAACACATTTAAGTCATTTAAAAATAACAACATTAAGCATGTCTGTCATGTCTTTCTGTGTCTTCAATTTTCCCAATGTTGGGGTGATGGTATATTCTTACACTCTTACGTAACGCACCACCAGCTAACGTAGTAAATATCATTTATATGATGTATGTAATATGTATTATATGTTGTCTCCATTACATTTGACGACATTCTTGTTGTGCTTGGAGTGGCGCACACAACGGTCAGGTTGTCGCCAGCGCTGTGCACAGGGGTTAGATTTCTGGACTGCTCCTTGTAGAAAATCACTTTTCCTCTCGATATTTGTGGTACCTTTGTTGTTTCCGATTCCATAATATAAGTGCTTTACCTACCTACATTGGGATCAGAGTTATGTGTCCAATGTTGTCCATATCTATGCATGTACTCATTTATTATATTTAAGATTATTTAATAGAAGCATTCTGTACAAAGCGACAGAGCTAAGTTTTCGTAAATGAAATACATGTGGAGTGGAACAGTTCGACGTAATAATTCCATCAAAATTGGCTGGAATCGCTCGAATCTTACAACAATTCCGGCGCAATAGGAAACACGGTAAATTCGAATAGTGCAAATTTGTCAGATTGATAATTGAATTAATTTCTAAACGCTTCATTTGTTTGAATAAATTCTGTTTATTGTCACATCAGCAGAAGTCGACTTAAATGTGATGATATCAAATATCACATAGGGAAGTTCTTTTCTACACAGTTATGTAGTTTCTCTACTTGCGTAGCCATTGCCTACTGCAGTTATGATAACCTGGCTGAAATAAATGCTTGCGGTTCCTCAGAATCCTATAGATGTTTTAACAATTTGTAGCACATGGACACTAAGCGGGAGTCGTAAAATATAATTGCAGTTGTGGGAGCTTTCGTTCAGTTCGCAAGAAATTGTAAACAGAATGACAAAAATACGGTAAATAAATTTTTACTGAATCATTTGAATTATATAGGTTATGTTAAACTTTTTATTATTAAATTATAGCGGGATTTGAACCCGCTACTTGACTAAATTCAACAACTGTGCATACGTTATATTACGTTATATATAAATTAAAAGAGTATTGTAAAACTATGTAAAACTTACTATACCGAATAATGAATTCTTGCGTTGAATTCATTAATAATGCAATTGTTCTTTATTACTTTTTTATTCACTGTTATTTTGATCTTTTCCTTAGATATAATAATAAATGATTATAATAAATAGATATATTTAATGTTCATAGCTTTATGCCATATCATTAAATTTAAATTGTATTTGCTGTTATGTAATTTGCATGCCTTAGTAGGTAAAATAATTATTCATAGCTACATTTGAAAATGATAACATGTATCCTGATATGTTTTTTACAAATAAATAATTATGATTTATAACTTCTGTCGTACAAACATAATGGTCTTAATTCCGAGCTACTGTGTCCTGCACGTTTCAGTTGACATTTTTTAATTCTCTCTCTATGTTATACTCCTGTTAAGGCGTTGGCAACATGGACCGGGAGATTTCAAATTTCGAGTTCAATCTCCTTTGACAATAAATCAAATTTGAAAAAAAAAAAAAACGGTGTTTCGACAAAGGAATCCAGATAATGGCTACATGCTTCACCATCAAGTAACCTTGGTACATTACTAGATAATGAAAGTTTACGTATAGCTGTAGGAATACGATTGGAAGCATCGATTTGTCAACCACATCGATGTCCTTGTGGCAGCGACGTCGACGAGTTAGGCCTCCACGGACTTTCATGCCAAAAAAGTGCCGGCAGACTATCTCGTCACGGTTCCTTGAATGAAGTCAACCGAAGGGCTCTTGTTTCCATAAATATTCCATCGGTTTTAGAGCCTTGTGGAATATTTAGGAGGATGGTAAGAGACCCGACGGCTTGACTTTAGTCCCATAGAGAGGCAAAGCTCTTGTGTGGGACGCAACTTGCGTCGATACATTAGCGGCCTCTCATATCAAGGTACTTCGATAAGGGTCGGGGCGGCATCAGAGGCAGCTGAATCGGGTAAATGGCGTAAATATGAGTCTTTGAAAGGAGACTTTGAAAGGAGATTTGTTCCATTTGCCGTAGAGACAATCGGTCCGTGCGGTCCCCGCGCGATGCAGTTTCTAAAGGAATTGTATCCGCGACTTATCGTTGCCGCTGGTGACAAGAGGGCTGGTTCTTTTCTCGCTCAACGGTTAAGTCTAGCCATTCAACGTGGAAATGCAGCCAGCGTTCTTGGTACCATGCCACGAGGAGTAGGGCTCTACGATTATAATAGTTTTTAGTTAATAAGTATTGTAAATATTAACATAACTTTTTTTGTAAGCAAAGTACCTGTAAATATAGAAAAAAAAAATTGAAAAAGATTAAAACCAAGGATTCTTGTATAGCAATCGCCAATCCGCTTGTCAAACGTGGCTACTATAACTTCCTTAGCTTTCAATGAAATTTAATATCCGTATATAATTACATGTATGTATGAGACAGATTAGTTTAAACTGAAATGCACACCCTGCACAAATTTAACACAAATGTAATAAGGATTACCAAACGCCTGTGAAGTCTGTTTATATTTTGAGACCACCATGATTGCACTTAGCTTTAGTCCATGTTATGAGTGCGTGCTGTTTACATTTCCATTATTTTCATAAAAAATATATTTAATAATTACTTTATTTTATATTGTTACACAATTTCCCAATACTGATGTAGTCAGAGGTTTGAACAATGAAATCATTTCAACTCATCTTTCACCGAAGACTATTAAGGACAGTGTGACAGGTGGCAAGCCTAGTTCCGGGTTTGAAGGTGTATATATCCTGTGTGACGAAGAATAAGAAGGCATAATTCTATTCATCTTGGTCCTCGAAGGCGAAGCTAAGTAAAAAGCTTTAAATCTACCGGCGGATGACGGGACAACTTGATATACCGGACCAGAATTTACCAGACTGGGGACAGGCAGCAGCGTCTAAAAAGCGAGGTGTCTGGTACTGTGATCGATAATCCGCTTGCCAAGTATGGCGATTATGGAAAAACCGTTCCGTACGGGTGATGCTGCGTACAGGATGCGGCTTATTTCCTGCAGTGGTTTTTACAGGCTGTGATGAAGAATATGATGATAATATATTTATTCACCATTTTTATTATTTTTCATTAAGTATTTTAGGATAGAGGGAAGCAAATATTTATTTAAATATTACTAATATTTGCTCTAAGTCTATGATAATGCGATAAAAGCGGAACCGATCAGGTATTGAAGGAAAAATAATTAAATTTTGGAATAAGTAT